>JBAKBP010021894.1:0-39817 GCA_037953745.1 Lithodes maja | reverse complement strand
GTATAACTGATTCAATTATATCCTTTTACACTCTAAAAGTAATGCTTGATTTTTTCGTTTACTGGCCAACAGTAAACGAAACATTACAGACGCATATGAAAAACACAGACAACGCAGACTGTACAGCAAAATACTTAGAATATAATCTAGTGAATGATAAAAATACTACCGGTAATTCACATAGATAACGAATATATAGTTTATATATATATATGTATATAACGAGAGAGATTTGATTTTGCCCCGAGGGGCGAGTTTATTGAGCAGCGCCCCCCCCCCCCCCCCCCATCCTGTGAGGGGACAACCACTAGTAAGGTGATACATACTGCTCAAAAAGCCATTATTCCACTGAAACAACAGCATCGTCGTCTGGTTACATTCATATTTGTGTTTATAAATCAGGTTGGCATTATTCAGATGTGTTATTATAGTTTCCTCATTTAATTGTCACATGGTCTGTATATACGCATCTCATTAAAAAAAATAAAAATAAAATCTATCTATCTATCTATATGCTCAGGCCCAATCCCCATTTTGGGGGTAGCCGACTCAAGACAGAGCAAGAACAGGGAAAACACAAAAACAACATAAAACAAAAGATAAACACAGATAAAAAACACAAACTCACACACATCCAGGTCACCCAGGAGAAGACCCAGAGACCAGGGTTACCAAGGTCGCTCCAGCACTCCCCCAGCCCCTGACCACCCGGAGAGGTTCCGATCTCGGCAGGCAGACATGCAGCGGAGCCAAAGCCACAAGCCCTCCCACCACACTTCCAGGCACACCCTTCATATTAATCGTCCCCCCGGGCCAGGCGCCTGATGGACTATTATCTAGTCGAACTTGCGCCCGACCCCTTACTCCAAATGACCACGTGTTCACTCAACTATTCACAAGCATTCTCCATTCACTCCTGTCCACCACCACTTCCCCTGCCTGATCTATAGTCATTCCTCTATCATCCAAAGCCTTTCTTACACAGTCTCTCCATCTCAATGGGGGTCTTCCTGCCCTTCTATCTCCCCTTGTACCTGACTCACATATTCTCTTTGTAAGCCTTTCATCTCCCATTCGTTCAACATGACCATACCAGCTCAGCACCCTTCTGTCCACTCTGGCTGACAAATGTTCCTGCTGCCCCACTCTCCTACGTATCTCTTCATTCCTCAATCTGTCTCTACGAGTAACTCCACACATACTCCTCAAGCAGCTCATCTCCATCACATCCAGCCCTCTTTTCTCCTTTTTCTTCAGAGTCCATGTCTCAGCCCCATACATCACTGTTGGCACAACAATTCCTTGATACAGTGCACTTTTTACTTTCACTCCGAGATTTCTCGTCTTCCACATACTTCCCATTGCTCCGAAAACCTTCCTTCCTTCACACACTCTCTGTTTTACCTCCATTTCCATACCTCCACTCCTGCTTATCGTTCCTCCTAGATATTTAAAACACTCTACTTGTTCCAATATTTCCCCATCCAGCCTCACATCTAGATTCACCCTATGCTCTCCCCTATTACACACCATTACTTTACTTTTATTGACGTTCACCTTCAGTTTCCTCCTTCCACAAACCACACCAAACTCTTTGACTACCCGCTGCAGTTTCTCATCAGAATCCGCCACCAATGCTGTGTCATCAGCGAACAGCAACTGATTCAACTCCCAATCTCTACCATTCTTTCCTACTAAACCCAATCCTCTTCCCATAGTTCTCCTTTTCACCTCCCTCACCACACCATCCATAAACATATTAAACAGCCATGGTGACATTACACAACCCTGTCGCAAACCTACCTTTACCTCAAACCATTCACTCAACTCACCATTTCCTACTCTCACACATGCTCTGCTCCCTTCATAAAAACTCTTAACTGCTTCTAACAAATTTCCTCCTATTTCATAAATCCTTAACACCTTCCACATTGCTTCACGGTCCACACGATCATATGCTTTTTCCAAGTCCATAAAATCCCAAAATATCTCCTTATGCTTCTCTAAATACTTCTCGCATAACTGTCTTACTGCAAACATCTGATCCACGCACCCTCTTCCCCTCCTAAAACCGCACTGTTCTTCTCCTATTGCAACTTCCGTACACTTTATTATCCTCTCTATCAACACCCTGCCATACAGCTTTCCAACCACTGACAATAAACTAATACCTCTATAACTTGAACACTCCTGCCGATCTCCCTTCCCCTTGTACAACGGCACAATACATGCACTCTTCCAGTCTATTGGTACCATTGACACAACAAAGCACACATTGAAAAGTCTCACCAACCAATCTATTATCACATCTCCACCCTTCTTTATACACTCCACAGCAACACCATCCAAACCTTCTGCTTTTCCCGCTCTCATTTGTTTCACTGCGTCTTTCACCTCATTTTCCTCAATCCTTTCATTCATTCCCTGCCACCTGGGTGGCCTGGGTAACCTATCTCCATCCATCTCTGCTTCAATCACTGCTTCTCTTCCATCTCTTGTATTTAACAAAGATTCAAAATACTCCGCATATCTTTTCCTCACTTCAACTGGTTCCACTAGTAATTCTCCATTTTCATCTTTCACTGACTCTTCCCTCTTTTGTCCTCCTTTCCTTACTTTATTTTTCTCCTTGTACCTCTCCCATACCTCAACACTACCATCCTGTAAAACCCTCTCAAAACACTGTCTCTTCTCCTCAACTGCCTTTCTCACCGTATCATTCCACCACTCGCTTCCCTTCCTGATACCTCTGCCTCCTACTTTCCTTTTGCCGCATACTACCTCTGCACTTGCTTTCACTCCTTCCTTAAACTGTTGCCATTCAACCTCTACTTCTCTCTCTTCCATCTCTCTCACTTCCATCCACTTTTCATTTAGTCTTTCCTTGTACTCCCTCTCTTTTTCACTCTTCTCTAACTCACTAACTTTTATTACCTCTCTTACTTCACGCTTGTCTCTTATTCTCCTGTAACTCTTAACTCTTAGCTTTCCCTCCACCAGGTAATGATCTGACATACCCTCCGCCTCACCTCTCATCACATTCACATCCAGCAGTCTACACAATCTTTCCCTTGTCACCAGCACATAATCCATCAATGCCCTCTCTACAATCTCTCCCCTCACAAGTCTATGCCAGGTGTACTTGTGTATACGCCTTTTTTTGAAGAACGTATTACCTACACTCAATCTACACTCTTCACATACATTTTTCAGTCTTTCTCCACTCTCGTTTACACCATCCACACCAAAACTACCGATGACTCCCTCAACAGGCTCATTTCCTACCCTAGCATTTAGGTCCCCTAAAACTATAACATTTTCATTTTCATCAAACCCTTGTAGACAATCTCTCAAATCCTCCCAGAAACCCTCTACCTCGTCTAACTCTCTTTCACTTCCTGGTCCATACGCACTTACAAAAACCCACCTTTCACCCTTAAACCGCATTCTCACCCACATTAGCCTTGATAACACCTCTTTCCACTCTTTTATAAACTCTCTCAACTCCTCCTTCACAATAATAGCCACTCCTTCTTTCCCCCTGACTCCCTCGTCTACTCCAGACTTTCTACCTATCACGTTTCCAAAATCCACTTCTCCCTCTCCTTTCATCTTTGTTTCATTCAGTGCAAGGACATCATACATCCTTCTTTCAAATAACCTTCCAATATCCTCTCGCTTCTCATTCGTACTACATCCACGCACATTCAAAGCTCCTATTCTTAGGGTCCGGGACCACGAACGCATTCCCTCGCCCCTATCTCTGTCTCGTTTATTTGGTAGATTTATTTAAGGGGAGAAGGATACCAGGCCCCCCGCCCCCGATCCCCTTTAGCCGACTTCTACGTCTCGCCGGAGAAAAGCGGTGGTGGAAATTTCTCACCCCTCCACCACAGAGGAGGCTACCTGCACCAGAAAGTGGCGGGCGTTGGGGTCGCCGCATCCCTACGCCATTTGAAAAAAAATAGAGATGCAGAAGGAGAAAAAGATAGAAATAAAATAAAAACAAAAAAAAGCAAGCAAGCTTGTAGTGACTGAATTATTAATTGACAGGTTGTAAATAATAGCACTACAGAACTAGTGCAATCGTATGAAGAGACTATTCATATTTTCATTACATCAATGGTTATTGAGATCATAGTTAGCTGAATACAATTATTACAAAATAGGCAATGGTATAAATCAACATAATACATAAATAATTTAATACAGGCCGACATAATCATGATCCGGTTCGTTGTGCACTGGGAGCTAAGGTGTCTTGTGATCGCCTCGTACCTATACACAACGAACGTATTATAGTCTGCATGGTTGGTATCTAATTGAATATACTTAGTGGGAATTTCAAGAATGTCAGGGGGTAAGGAAATGTGATTTGTATATTAGAAGACTGTGATTAACGAGACGTGTAACATGTGGAGGGAGGGTGGTAGAAAGAGAGGGATCTCGTTGGGGGTGGAAATTTCGCTCCCAGGAATTTTCGTTCCTGTGGTATTTCAATAATAATAATAAAATAATAATAATAATAAGGGGACAACCACTGGTAAGGCAATACATACTGCTCAAAGAGCCATTATTCTACTGTAACAACAGTATCGTCGTCTGGTGTTATTATAGTTTCCTCATTTGATTGCCACATATGCTGTATATACGTGCTCAAAAAAAAAAAAAAAAAAAAAAGTGACTGAATTATTAATTGACAGGTAAATAATAGCACTACAAAACTAGTGCACTCATATGAGGAGGCCATTCATGTTTTCTTACATCAATGGTTATTGAGATCATAGGTAGCTGAATACAATTATTACATACAAGATGTGACTAATATTTCGAACTACATTAATTATTATGCAATAATAGTACCACAAATATATTACAATCATATGAGGGACACTTCACATTCTTCATTACATCAACGGTTATTGAGGTCATAGTTAGCTGAATACAAGAGTCACATACATAATGTGACTAATATTACCAACTACCGAAGTTATAATGGAATTATAGTAATACAAATATTTTACAAAGATGAGTTACATGGTTCAAATTCTTATTACAATAATGGTTATTGAGGGGATAGTTAGCGCAATATGACCAGTGGAGAAGTTTACATGCCGATAGTAATATAATATTTAGTAGGGTGTGTGGTTATGGGAGAGAGGGAGGGGGTTGTAGGAGGTAGAGGAATGGGTGGGAGAGGAGGAGGAGTAGGGGGGGGGGGGAGGAGGAGGAGGAGGTAAGGTACTCCAGGGAGGAGGAAAGTGTGAGAGGGGAGGTGTGTGTGTGTGTATGTCCCTTCTTAAGTTAAACATCCTAGAGGACCCTACCCGTCGTGACCCAGTCACCAGACCCCAGCCAATGCCTTCTCTATACATAATTATGTATAGAGAAGGCATTGCCCCAGCACCCAAAACACACAGCCACACAGATTCAGATTCACATTCAAATTATTTTATTTCCATAAAATAATATTCGGAGGGAAGGTGCAAGTGGTCCTCCGGGAGGGACAGTGCCGCATATCCGGAGGTACTTGTACATCAAGCCATTAGCCGAGAATATTGAGGACAATACAGCAGTATGGTTAGGGGTTTTGTAGGAGGTAGAGGAATGGGTGGGAGAGGAGGAGGAGTAGGGGGGGGGGAGGAGGAGGAGGTAAGGTACTACAGGGAGGAGGAAAGTGTGAGAGGGGAGGTGTGTGTGTGTGTGTGTGTGTGCTGGGGAGGGTGGGACATACTACATATAAATAAGTTGTTTAAGGCCAGCGATAGTACTGAAGATAAATATGGTAGTAAAAAAAAAAAAAAAAAAATCTTAAAAGGGAAAGTTTGAATTCGAACGCAAGTCTACAGATATCGGCAGTATCGCTTCATCGTACCTGACACAACATATCAATAAGTAGGGAAGGAAACTGTATACGTGCAAAGATCAAGATTCAATTAAGTTTAGTAGCAAAACAATATTCAGAAGGAAGATACAAGTAGTCCTCCGGGATGGATATGCCGCATATCCGAAGGTACTTAATTGTAGATCAAACCATTAGCAAAGAATATTGAGGACAATTATGTTGCTTACATATGCAAGGGTCATGTATATTGGCTTGCAAAAGGATATGAATTGGCACTTAACAGATTATTTAAATAAAAGCTGTGTTAGAGGCTCAGAGGGATATGTATATACTGTACATTGTCAATCTATTAAATGAGAATAGCAGTGATAAGTAAAGAAATACTGACTGATATTATAAGTGTGACATGATCAATGAAAATATGAAATCGTATAGAGGGCGTTACAAAGGGTTTAAGTGTGGCCTTGTAAGAAAGAAGAGATGTGTGGAGGGCAAGGGGTGCATACTTATAAGGTTCATGTTTCATGTTTACAGTACATATTATTGTGGGGGGGCAAAGTTCTTGTGTTTTTTTAGTATGTTATTGATTACGTTATTCTTTAGCATGTATATTGCTTGATCCTCAATTGTGGTTAACTGATTATTCCTGTATTCCCTAATCATTGGGCATTCCAAGATATAGTGCTCGAGAGAGTGTTTGTTGGGAGCTCTGCAAACCCTACATTGCCTGTGCTCTTCTTCTACCTGCCAATTCAGCTGCCATGGATAACAATAGCCAAGCCTTATTCTTGCATGTACTGAGTCTACCCACCTACTCGTTGTACGTTTACCATAGGTGTATTTGGTCGTAAATGCTACTTTATTGTAGTAGTTTATAGATCGGCTGGTATTATGATGTCTAGCTCTGTCTTCATCCACTCTTTCCTCTTGTGTCTTTTTAATTATAGTTCTCATTTGTTTCAATGACAGTTCAAGAATATGATCAGGTTCTTCTTTCTCTGAGGCCTCCTTGGCAAGCTTATCTGCCCTTTCATTGCCTGGGATGCCTACATGTGAAGGAATCCAGGCAAATTTGACCCCTAGCCCCTTCTCCCTTACACATTTTATCCCCCGTCTGATATCTTGTACAAGGAAAGGATAGGTGGGTTGGGGGCTAGAGATAGCTTCCAAGGCCGCCCTGCTGTCAGATAGGATAATAATATTCTTTCCCCTTCGAAAGATACTCCCAATTCCCATCGCTATTGCCACCAGCTCAGTTTGAGTGGAGGAGGCCCAGTCCTGTAGCCTGGATAGTTCATCGTCTTCCTGAGCAAAGTTGCCACCACTCATAATAGTGATGGCAGCTCCTGCCCTCCCAGTTACGGTGTTAAGTGAGCCGTCACAGTATACCTGATCAGTGTTCTCATCTGTCATATCTTCTATTAGTGACATAAAGTTTGTCTTCAGAGCGTAGGACGGGATCTCAGACTTTTTTGTGTCGAGTTGTGTCACTATAATCTCAATAGTGGCCTCTTCCCAGGGCGGAAGGGGGACACTCAATTGCCGGTCATCTGGATGGTAGTCTGTAAGCTGGGTGGGCGGGGTGGGGTCAGTCAGTTGCCAGTCACCGATATAGTAGTCTGTAAGCTGGTAGTCAAGAATGTCAGCAGCAGTTACATGTGGCCAGGGTCCCTGCCTTTTAAGTCATCTATTCTAAGTAGCTCCATTAGTGCAGTCTTAGGTCGTGTTTCTCTGTCGTCTCTCAGTGTTCGTATGCCTATTATCATATTTGTTTCTTTTATTCTATCAGTGATGGACGATAGATTTAACTCATATCTAAGATTTTTTACCTTGACATTTCTCGGACATCCAAAAATAAGTCTCATGGCCTCATTTTGCAGTTTGTCAAATTTTTCGATCTGATTAGCAGGTAGACAGGAGAGAGCAGGTGCATGGTAGTCAATTACTGATCTAATATAGGCAATTAGATCAGTAATTGACTACCGAGAGAGAGAGAGAGAGAGAGAGGCCTACACTGATGTCACTATATATATCAATCGCACGGTAAACCCCACTTATATGATAGTGCCTCTCTCTCTCTCTCTCTCTCTCTCTCTCTCTCTCTCTCTCTTATTTGCTATCCTTTCCTTCCACTGTCCCTTACTCTCCGGTTAGCTATCTCTACTAGAATTAAGTCCTGACCACCTCGCTGGGATCGTAAGGTCTGTGTGGTCAGTCTCTCTCTCTCTCTCTCTCTCTCTCTCTCTCTCTCATTAATTATTCACCAAACGGACTTTCAACCTCTAAAAATGGCCACAAAATATTATTAATCCGAGAGTTTTTCCCCGTCTGAAAAAATACATGAGAAATTTTAATGCGTTAGATTAAATTATACCACATCCTGAATATGTTTATTGTAATTGTGTATAAGGACTGTGTATTATTATTTATTTATGTTTTTTAGAGATGGAACGAATATCAATTTTCACTATTTGCGAATACGAATACGAATAAGATTTGTTTTTTTATAAAATTTGCGAATACGAATAGCGAATATTTCAATCCTTATTTCATCCTTCAAGAACTGGTAATTATGTTTATGTCACCAACAAACGTTAATTAAATTACTATGAAATTAATTACCAGAAGTTAATGACGATGTAAATGTGAATGTGTAATTTCTTAACTATCATAAATGAACTGTATGAATTAATGTTTAATATATTGTAAGAGTTCAGCCATAGCAAATTGAATAATTAAAATTAAATCCATTAAATGTTCTATGTTTCCAGTCCTCAGTCCCAGTCTTGCCGCTTTGTTGGTACTAAAGTACCAGATTTGGTACATTTAACTCTCTTAAGTACATTTTATACATTTTCCAATAAAATAGTCCATATCTGGTACTAAATACGAAATCAGTGAGGAAATATGATGGAATATATTTTAGTGACATGCTATTACATTGGATATGTCTGAAATGGCAATATTGCAACGGTTCAAATGTCCAGGTCCAGGCGTCCAGCACACGTTCGTTTACCGGGCAGTGATTCCACTTTAGAATAATTTGGTAGGCCTACTTTTCACTAGTTTGATCTGGTACTATTAAATACAGTTAAGTAGCAACACTGCTCAGTCCTCCTTCATTCCACTTTAGCGGCCCCAACGCACATCTACACTGTTATTTATTCGTTTGTGTTAACTTTAAAATATAATATTTAACATTTGTGTATATACTGTATTCTATTGGTTTCGTGAACATATTCGCATATTTGCAAATAGCTATGAATGGAAATGCGAATACGAATACGAATACGAATATTGAAAAACATAGCGAATATTCGGACATACGAATACGAAACGAATATTCGGTCCATCTCTAATACATATCTATAATATATATACTGTATATATACAGAGTGAGCGTGAGTCAGAGGTAGGTACGGGGGAGAGTGAGAGAGCGCATTTAGACAGAGATGCAAAGGGAGGAAGTATTAAATGTTGTATAGAGCTAATGGGCTTAATGTAACGATGTCTCAAGGGAAGGAAGGCGAGGAGGGTGGTGGTGACGAGAATGGCAGAGAGAGGTGATACATGCTAACAGAGAGAGAGAGAGAGAAAGAGAGAGAGAGTGAGTGAGAGTGAGTTGGATAAAAACAACAGCATATGAGGAGGAGTACTTTATTGACAACGTTTTGCAGATAGCTTTTTCAGGTCACTAACTGGTAGTGACCTGAAGAAGCTATCTGCGAAACGTTGTCAATAAAGTGCTCCTCCTCAGACGGTGTTTTTTGTATCCATTCTATCTACTTTTCAAGTACCGCTCAACAGAGTTCGAGTTACAGAGTTACACAGATACTCAGACCACAAATACCTTTCGGTCCCTACTAGGTGGTCTTAATACTACTAGAGGGACAGTTTATAGTAGAAAATAGGCCAGCAAAGTAGAAGTAGAGAGATAGAGAGAGAGAGAGTGTGTGTGTGTGTGTGTGTGTGTGTGTGTGTGTGTGTGTGTGTGTGTGTGTGTGTGTGTGTGTGTGTGAAAGTGAGAGAGTTCCATTGAGTCCATTACCTTTATGCATTATTAGATACATCCTCCCCTTGCATCTACCTGTATCTACTTACGTCTGCTAATTCTATATATATCTTTTTATATCGTTGTAGCTAATTTATCTATATTTTCCCTCCATTTTTGGTGTACGTACCGTATGTGTGTGTACTGTATATATGTAGAGTTTTACTTTCTTGAAAGCATGTATATATTTTTGAGTCGTGAATAGGAGTATGTCTGCATGTGCGATATGTTCCGTACTAGATATAATTACTGTGAGCTAGTTATTAATTTGTTACCTAAATGTACACAAGTTTATTTATTGATCAATATATATATATATATTTGTTTAGTTTCCTCCTTAGACATCCATCAAAGATGGATGTCTAAGGAGGAAACTAGAAATAAATTAATTAATAAATACACAATGAATTATATATATATATATATATATATATATATATATATATATATATATATATATATATATATACAACAAACATCAATACACATCTCCCCTTAGCTTTCCTTTTCCGCCTCCTCCCCATTACCGCTGCGTCTGTACCTCCCCTATCTCCCTAGTCTCAAGTGGAAGGCCATTAACTCTCTCTCTCTGTTTTCTCTCTCTCTCTCTCTCTCTCTCTCTCTCTCTCTCTCTCTCTCTCTCTCTCTCTCTTTCTCTGTTAGCAAGTATCACCTCTGTCATTCTCATCGCCGCCAACACACACACACACACACACACACACACACACACAGCCCGTAGCATAGTAGGTAGAGCTCTCGTCTCACACACGAGGGGTCAGGGGTTCAATCCCCGGCCGGGCAGAGACAAATTGGGCTTGTCTCCTTTCATGTGTTAGCCTCAGTTCACCTAGCTGTAAATAGGTACCTGGAATAAGTGGACGACGTTGTGACGTCCCATCTGGGGTTGGCAAAAATGGTACAAGGCGAGATGGGTATCATATGGTTCACCTAAGCTGATGGCTACCTAAGCCTTCGGGCGAGACGGTACCGTCTATAGTGAGAATGGTACCATACAGATCCACCCTAAGCCTTCGTTTCCGATGTCGCCAATTGGCTAAAAATACAGACTACACACACATCCACAGCCATTCCAACGATACATATAACACCTACACATATAGGAGGCGGGAAATAACGAGCATGCTCACTCCCGCAATACAACTAGAGTAAGTACTAGAGTAAGTACACACACACACACACACACACACACACTTACGGTCACGGTGGCCGAGCGCGCTTAGTACTCTGTATTGGGAGCGCTAGTTCTGGTGTCGGGGGTTCAATCCCACGCGCCGGCAGGGGAAGTTCTCTCAAAAACTTTTCCTGGCCGTGAAGGCAAGATCTGGGCGGATCGTCTCGGGGGACCCACAAAGTCTCCTGCCCACGTCCTACTCCCTTGGGAGTATGTAGGCGCTCTCGTTAGCTGCCAGGATCAGTCTGTTGATCCATTAGGATAAGATCTAGGTTAAGTCTGTGTATTTTCAGCCCCATTGGCTGCCGGCTTGAAATAAACCGATTATTATTATTATTATTATTACACACACACACACACACACACACACACATTCACAGAGAGAGAGCGCGAGAGAGAAAGAGAAAGACGCTTGAATCGTCGTTTGGTTTTAATCAAGAAATAGGGAAAGAATGGGAAAATTAACTCAAAATCATTATGAAGTCCACCCTCTGTTCAGGTTTTCCATACTATTCGAGGTCCATTCATCTTCCCTCAGGAGTAATTATCCGTAGAGTTAATTTGGCGAAGTACTTGTCGCCAAATTTAGGTAGATGGGAGCCAGGAGTAGATGAGAGAGAGTTTCCTTTTGTAGTGTGTCTGTGTGTGTGTTTGTGTGTGAGAGAGAGAGAGAGAGAGAGTTTGAATTTGTGTGTGCGTGTAGGATAGATAGTAATTGGGAGTGAAAGAGAGTGAGAGTGAGTTTGTTTGTGTGTGTGGGTGTGATAGAGAAAAAGAGAGTATGGATGCGTGTGTGTAAGTTTGTGTGTGTGTTTGTTAGTGTGTGTGTGTGTGTGTGTGCAGGTGTGTATGTGGGTGTGTGTGTGTGTGCAGGTGTGTGTGCAGGTGTGTGTGTGTGTGTGCAGGTGTGTATGTGTGTGTGTGTATGTATGTATGTATGTGTGTGTGTGTGTGTGTGCAGGTGTGTATGTGTGTGTGTGTGTGTGTTTGTACGTGTTTGTTAGTATGGGTACGGTGTACATCTGCCAATACAAAGATTGTTGACCCACGTGTTATCATCCCAATAGTGTAAACAAAGCGTAATAACGGGGTCCCGGGGTCCACGTGCTAACCCCGATAAGGTGAACATGACAACAATAGACCTGGAACCAATCAAGACAAAGCGGCCATTTTGGTGCTAAGGTTCAAATATACACACGAGAGCGTTATCCTGTATATATTTTATATTTATAAATATTTGTTTCTTCTTTTATATAATTGTGCATTGTCTGAAATAAAGTTTGCAAGAACAATGTTACCTACTTTAATATGCCTTAACCCCTTGAGTACCGGCGTTTTTTAAATTGTATTCTAGCATTATTTAGACGATTTTAAACAGTTTAAGAAGGATCTGGGGCAGTACAAAGGGTTATGTGAGATAGTTCGAAGCCTGTTAATTGCTGGAGACCCATTTTTAACTGAATATAATCGTCTAATAATAGCCAGAATAACGTTACAAGGACGGCACCGGTACTGAAGGGGTTAAGTTTGGTTGCTGATATTAATGCAAAAAGATTATTAATGTTTTCCAGGATTAAGTTGCTATTCAACATTTGGCGCAACATTAGTTTTTGTGATTTTACCTAAGAAACTATGTTCGTGTATGTAAAAAAAAAAAAAAAATTGGACACGCTTTTTAAACGTGTTACGTAGTATTATTGTTTTTTTGTATTAATTAATTTGTATATATATATATATATATATATATATATATATATATATATATATATATGTGTGTGTGTGTGGGTGGGTGTGCATGTATGTGTATGGGTGTGTTGTATGTTTGTTTTCCTTTTTTTTTCTTTTTTTTTTTTTTTTTTTTTACAATTTCATTCAGCAAATCTAACTGTGAAAAACACGAGCCCAAAATGGAGGGAAGGCCGAGCTGGTTGGTCTTTTACTGTATAGAGACATCGACCACTAAGTCCCCCAGGCAACCCATCTGGCGTACTGAGAGAGAGAGAGAGAGAGAGAGAGAGAGAGAGAGATAGAGAGAGAGTGAGTGAGTGTCGTATTAAAGACTATTGAGTGTGTAACATCTCATTCCCCCACAACTGTCGTGTTCTCTCTCTCTCCTCTCTCTCTCTCTCTCTCTCTCTTCTCTCTCTCTCTCTCTCTCTCTCTCTCTCTCTCTCTCTCAAACCTCAAATTGCGAATATAGACATATCTTACGTACTATTAAATAATAAACGAGGAACTAAAATAACACTAGCTTTATTATACAGACCCCCATCTCAATCAGTGCAAACTGACAGTGAAATTTATGAACAAATTGCAGAAATAACTAACATACAAGATACCGTAATTCTTGGCGATTTCAACTTACCCGTGACTAAATGGGGCGATATTCTTACTTCACACTCTGGACACGACCTCTATGCTAACTTGCAAGAGAGTTCACTTTTTCAATTTGTACAATCTCCGACCCGTGGTAATAATGTGCTTGACCTTGTACTCGCAACAAAAGAAGAATTAATAGAGAATTTGAATGTTGGTGATGAATTCAGTAACAGCGACCATCGTACGATAACTTTCACTTTAAAGTTTACTAGTAACAAATCAAATAGCAGCATTGAGAAAGTCCCTAATTTCAAGAAAGCAAATTTTCATAAACTTAAATCAAAACTTAAAGAAACTGACTGGAGCTTTCTGACTAACAATAACGACATAAATACATCTTGGGAGTGTTTCACAACCACTTACCTTAAGGCAGTGCAAGACTGCATACCATCGAAAATACGGCATCCAGGCCAAAATGATAAGCCCAAATGGTGGAATAAAGATATTTCAGACTGTCTGCTTGCTAAAAAATTTGCTAATGATAGATTAAAATCCTCACAAAATGACGAAGAACGGGTGAAATTTGTAGAGCTACGACGCAAAGCCAAAAAGTTAATTAAGCAAAGTAAAAAGACCCTGGAGTTACATGTTGCGAATCAAAGTAAAACAAACCCGAAAGAATTCTATAGTTATATCAGAAAGAAAAAAGTAGTTACTTCAACTGTTGGAACGTTAGTCGATGAAAATGGAGAATACACCAAAGACGAAGTACAAATGAGTAATGCCCTCAATACCTTCTTTGCATCAGTTTTTACAACCGAAGACCTCAGTGATATCCCTACACCATCGCCGATTCAGATTGATAATTCAGATGTTCTAAGCAATATCACCGTTACAGAGAGAGAAGTATTGAATTGTTTAGATAAACTCAAGGTAAATAAAACGCCTGGACCTGATACAATCTCACCTAGAGTTCTAAAGGAAGCTAAGGATGAGCTCTCCAAACCACTGACATTGCTATTCATTGAATCCTTGCAGTCTGGGACTATGCCTGATCAGTGGAAGCTAGCCAACGTAACACCGATATTCAAAAAAGGCAGCAAATCCCTACCCAGTAACTATCGTCCAATTAGCTTAACCTCAATTGTATGTAAAATGCTAGAAACGGTCATAAGAGACAGACTCGTAAATCACTTAGAGGCAAATAACTTACTTAAAGATACTCAACACACACGGCTTTCGTAAAAAACGTTCCTGTTTAACAAACCTCTTAGACTTCTTCCACGATATCTTCAACCTCTACGATGAGAGTAAAGCTGTAGATATTATATACCTTGATTTTCAAAAGGCCTTTGACAAAGTTCCCCACAAACGATTACTGCTAAAACTAAAAGCGCATGGAATACAAGACGGTGTGTTGAAATGGATAGAAAATTGGCTCAGCGACAGAAAGCAAAGAGTAGTCATAAACGGTAAGGCATCTAAATGGACCAATGTAAGTAGTGGGGTACCCCAGGGATCGGTACTAGGACCAATTCTCTTTCTAATTTACATCAACGACATAGATGAGGGTCTCACCTGTACAGTCTCGAAATTTGCTGACGATACAAAAATTGCAAATAGCGTACTCTCAAAAGAACAAGTTGACGATATGCAACACAATCTAGATAAATTGTCATGTTGGGCCCAAATTTGGCAAATGAGTTTCAATGCGGATAAATGTAAAGTACTACATATCGGATACCTAAATGAGAAAGCAAACTATTCGATGAATGGCACTCAGCTTAAGAATGTAAACAAAGAAACCGATCTGGGAGTAACAATATCGAGTAACCTAAAACCGAGTCAACAATGTTCAGAAGTTGTTAAGAAGGCAAACAAAATAATTGGCTTTATAGGCAGGTCATTTGAGCATAAATCCAAAGATGTTATCCTAACCCTTTACAATTCCTTAGTCCGCCCTCTTCTGGAATACTGCGTTCAATCCTGGTGCCCTTATTACCAAAAAGATATAAACAAGCTAGAACGAGTTCAACGTAGAGTTACCAAAATGATACCTAGCCTAAAGAACAAACCATACGAAGAGCGTCTTAGAGAATTAAATCTATTTCCTTTAACCCAGCGCAGATTAAGAGGCGACTTAATTCAAGTGTTCAAAATCATCAAAGGCATCGACAATATGAACTGTAGTAAGTACTTCACTATCGACCAATCTAATTACACGCGGGGAAACGGTTGCAAAATTATTGGTAAATCTTTTAACTCACACGAATCTAAGAATTTCTTCTTCAATCGAGTTGTCAACTTGTGGAATGGGCTTCCCCGAGACGTTATAGACTGCAGCACCGTTGATTCATTTAAACTCCGCTTAGACAAATATCTCGCATCAAACCCGCGACTGACTGCGTTTGTAAATGAATAACTTTATTGTATACCCCCCTCAGTTACTAACCCATCTGTCCCCTACTAACTTCCTAATCCTGCCACGGACATTAGTTCTAGGGCAGTAGTTCCCTTTCCAATGTTCCCTTACCCTCTAAACCACTGTTTGGACACTTGATCCTCAGTGTTTTGGAGGACAAGCAGCCTAGAAGGGTCACTAGACCTGTTGTTGCTTGATTTCCTTTGTACTCCTTTGTACTCTCTCTCTCTCTCTCTCTCTCTCTCTCTCTCTCTCTCTCTCTCTCCATTTATATATATATATATATATATATATATATATATATATATATATATATATGTTTCTAGTCTCTCAGTGGGGATCGAACCATCGACCATCAGGATGATAGCCGACGCTTTAATCAATTACACCACGGTAGTCGATCCCCACTGAGAGACTAGAAACATTTAGTGGCTCACGTGTATTTGTGATATATTCTCAATATATACTGTATATATATATATATATATATATATATATATATATATATATATACAGTATATATATATATATATATATATATATATATATATATATATATATATATATAGGCCCTATATATATAATCAGCCTTCATATTTACTCCTTCATTTAATCTCGCCTACTTTATCTTGTGGTAATATACCATAAATGCCGCTTTGGGTGTAGTCGAGGTGGTGATACATATTGATAATAGTAACAAAAATAATAATAATAATAATAACAACAAATTATAAGCTAAACAAAGAGCATATCCATCCACTTTCGATTACATTCACCTGTTTCTGTCGATCAAAATACCACCCACCCAGACCACCTTTTAATATAGATCTTCGAGCAGCTGGTCCCAGTTCGTTTGTTGTGGAAATAACTATGCTGACTATTAATTGTGTACTGCCTTCTTAGCAGTTTATTTGAGTTTTCTTTAGACGATTTTATATAGCTTAGGAAACAAAAAATCTCTCGTACTTTTATTCGCTTTCTTTTGTGTCTTCCTATTCTTCCTTTATTTGTTTTTCTCTCTCTTCTACTTTCATTCGCTCCCCTCTGTGTCCTCCTATTCTTCGTTTATTTGGTTTATCTCTCTCCTTCTTTCATTGGCTCTCCTTTATGTCCTCCTATTCCTCCTTTATTTATTTTTCTCTCTCCTCCTACTTTCATTCGCTCTCTTCTGTGTCCTCCTATTCTTCCTTTATTTGTTTTTCTCTCTCTTCTACTTTCATTCGCTCTCCACTGTGTCTTCCTATTCCTCCTTTATTTGTTTTTCTCTCTCCTCCTACTTTCATTCGCTCTCTTCTATGTCCCCCTATTCCTCCTTTATTTGTTGTTCTCTCTCCTTCTACTTTCATTCGCTCTCCACTGTGCCTTCCTATTCCTCCTTTATTTGTTTTTTCTCTCCTACTTTCATTCGCTCTCCTCTGTGCCTTCCTATTCCTCCTTTATTTGTTTTTTTCTCTCTCCTACTTTCATTGGCTCTCCTCTGTGTCTTATTCTTAATTTATGTTGTTATCTCTCTCCTTCTTTAATTCTCTCTCCTCTGTGTCCTCCTATTCTACGTTTATTTGTGTTTTTGTTTTGTTTTTCTTTCTTCTCCCACTTCTACTTTTATTCATTCTCTTCGTTTTTCTATATTTCGTTTCTTTACATTTTTATCTTTCTCCTCCTCGCTCTCTTTCTTGTCCTTCTATGTCTTCTTTTATTTGTTTGTTCTTTCTTTCTTTCTTCTCCCCCTTCTCCCTGCCGTCCTTGTCTTCCTCCATTCCTCCTCGCCACAACAGCTCTGCAAACAGCAATCTTAACTCTATTGGCACCGGGCTGTTGAGAGAGAGAGAGATAGAGAGAGAGAGTACAAAGGAGTACAAAGGAAATCAAGCAACAACAGATTTAGTGACCCTTCTAGGCTGCTTGTCCTCCAAAACACTGAGGATTAAGTGTCCAAACAGTGGTTTATAGTTGGTAAGGGAACATTGGAAAGGGAATTACTGCCCTGGAACTAATGTCCGGGGCAGGAGGATTAGGAAGTTAGTAGGGGACAGATGGGTTAGTAACTGAGGGGGGGATAAAATAAAGTTATTAATTTACAAACGCAGTCAGTCGCGGGTTTGTGCAAGATATTTGTCTAGGCGAAGTTTAAAAGAATCAACGGTGCTGCAGTCTATAACGTCTCGGGGAAGCCCATTCCACAAGTTGACAACTCGATTGAAGAAGAAATTCTTAGATTCGTGTGAGTTAAAAGATTTACCAATAATTTTTGCAACCGTTTCCCCACGTATAATTAGATTGGTCGATTGTGAAGTACTTACTACAGTTCATATTGTCGATACCTTTGACGATTTTGAACACTTGAATTAAGTTGCCTCTTAATCTGCGTTGGGTTAAAGGAAATAGATTTAATTCTCTAAGACGCTCCTAGTATGGTTTGTTCTTTAGGCTAGGTATAATTTTGGTAACTCTACGTTGATCTCGTTCTAGCTTGTTTATATATTTTGGTAATAAGGGAACCAGGATTGAACGCAGTATTCCAGAAGAGGGCGGACTAAGGACTTATTAAGAGTTAGGATAACTTCTTTGGATTTATGCTCAAATGACCTGCTATAAAGCCAATTATTTTGTTTGCCTTCTTAACAACTGAACATTGTTGACTCGGTTTTAGGTACTCGATATTGTTACTCCCAGATCGGTTTCTCTGTCTACACTCTTAAGCTCAGTGCTCAGAGAAGAGAGAGGAGAGAGAGAGAGAGAGAGAGAGAGAGAGAGAGAGAGAGAGAGAGAGAGAGTTTTGAACAGGTATGTTTTAAAAGTTAGTGAATGTCTTGTTCATATATAATTTAGCAGTTATTCGTTTTCAAGTTTGTGTATATTTATGTGTGAAATGATTATGAGGAAATCAAAAGACTGTTGTAAAATATAGCTATGAAGACTTAGGAATATAACATATTGCTGTAATTGTTTTCAGTTACAGTTTTTCATGCCGATTGTAGAATGTTTGCTTAAGTATGTCTATGTGCGTGTGTACTGTGTTTAAGACAATGTGTGTGTGTGTGTGTGTTAAGGGGGTGACCTGCTTTTTGTTATTCCTGTCCTTTTCTCTCTTTCTTGGCTTGTATCCATTCGGCCCCATTCAGCCAACTATTTTAAGACGTTTATCCCCATCTAGGTGTCGATTTCTTCCTGGCGAGCGATAGCGAGCCAGCATTATATGAAGACATCCGGCTTCGCCGGAGACATTTTTCTATCGAAAAATGTACAAATTTAGCCTGCTGTTAAACAAAAATAAAAAATATGCTGGCTCGCTACCGCTCACCAGTAAAAAATTGACACCTGGATGGGGATAAACGTCTTAAAACAGTAGGCTGAATGGGGCCAAATGGATACAAGCCAGAGAAAGATAGAAAAGGACAGAAATAACAAAAGCAGGTCACACCCCTTGAATACGGATGAGTGTTTTGCGTCAGTGTTTTTGTGAGAAGATAATTATGTAATAAGTGTGTGAGTTCTATATGTGCCTGTTGGTGTGTTATTTATCTTGCTACTTGACGATAAAATTTAATATTTATGTATATATTTACTATGCTTAATAATCAGATTACGGACAACATAATTATATTTATATTTCGAGGGATATAAGAAGAGATATAATGATATATATACATACATATATACAGTATATACCGCATATATATATATATATATATATATATATATATATATATATATATGTATATATATATATATACAGTATATATATATATAGAGAGAGAGAAAGAGAGATAGAGAGAGACATATGCTGTATTATTATTAAAATAGGGATTCGCACCAAGCCTAAAAAGACTATGTGGCACCAAAAGAACTTTGTGGAAAAAAAAACAAACATCGGAGGTGTTGTGGGGCAGGGCGCACGACGGAGTAGAGGAGAAGAAGACTAGGAAACACTAATTAAAGAAGCTGAAGGAGACGGGTATGGAGGAGAAACCGCATAAGATGTGGGAGGGAGAAAGTGGGGGACTCTCCGAGCAAATCGGCTAAGACAAGGGGGCGATTAAGGGGAGGATATGAAGGGGAATGCCTGCCATCGGGGCATTGGAGAAACGCGGACAGTCGATCAGGAGATGCTGGACAGACACTGGAATATGGCAGCAAGGACAGAGCGTGGGGACATCACAGGACATCAAATGACCATGCGTGAGCCTGGTGTGGCCGAGCCGAAGACGGGCTAGAGCGGTCTCCCATCGACGATTGCGATGAGAGGAAGACTTCCAAGGGAGGACGGAAGGTTTGACAGAACGCAGTTTGACATCAGACACCCTCATGGAGGTCCATTCGTCCTGCCAGCGCTGACGTAGTAATTGAGTAACACGAGGGAAGTAATCAGATGCAGGAATACGTCGTGGCACGAGTCGGTGAGAGGTAATAGCAGAGCGGGCGAAAAAATCAACCCGCTCATTGCCAGGCACACCAACATGACTCGGGACCCAACAGAAAGACAGGGACTTCAATTTAGTAGCGATGCGGAACAACCAATATGCTGTATGTGAAGGTGTGTGTGTGGCTGTGTTGTATTTTTGCATGAAAGCGTGTGTATGTTTATGTGTAGCTATGAACGCATCCTTCTTCCGTCCCGTGTCTGTTTAACTTTCCCGTCACTTCTCCCATGTAAACAAAGCACACTATCGGGGTTTAGAGGCCACTGTCGACCCCGATAAGTCGCACATGTCAACACACACCCAGCAATTTTCCGAGATACCATAAGAGCCACCTTCGACACTTTTACTCAAGTTCTCCTCATATACATCAAATATATAGTGTTTATGTTATGTTTGTCTTATCACTCTATCTAGATGTACTGTATATACATGGAAATGGTAATCTTGTTTTGGGTTGTCATTTGTCTACTTTTTAATGGGAGTCTTTTTGTATATGTGTGGAAAAGAACATTGTAAATGTAAAGATTGCCTCTTTTGGGTTATACATGCATACATACTGGCATAGACTACAGTAGATCTGGACTGGACACGAAAATGGAACTGTGCAGTAAGGGACCCAAAATCGGAGAACGAACCCCCAAGTTCGAACCTCAAAACCATGAAAATTTGATATTTTCGCGGTTTTGAGGTTCGAACTTGGGGATTCGTTCTCTGATTTTGGGTCCCTTACTGCAAAGTTCCATTTTCGTGTCCAGTCCAGATCTACTGTAGTCTGTGATACTGTACATCGTATATTTTAACTATTAAACAAATGAAAGAAATAACCGGTACGTAAATACAATACCCGGTACGTAAATACAATACCCGGTACGTAAATACAATATATTCTCGCTTACTATTATGTATATATGTATTTTACTCAGGCAGATACCCCATAACTGCGGGCGGCCGACTATAGACAGAGCCCGAACAGAAAAAACTTTTGAAGTACCCATTGTCACGGTTCCTCGCCCCTTACTCTGTCTCGTCTAATAAGTGAATTTTACAAGGGGCGGAAGATTCCTAGCCCCCTGCCCCCAGAAGGAAAAGTAGGACAGTAAAAGAGACAGACAGAAACAGCTAAGGTTGGGTAGAGGATGCCAAACCTCACTCTGGATAGGACCAACCCTCACCAATGATATACGATAGCGTTAATTATTCATATTCTAAGGGATATGGGAAGAGAAGTAATGAGAGAGAGAGAGAGTACAAAGGAGTACAAAGGAAATCAAGCAACAACAGATCTAGTGACCCTTCTAGGTTGCTTGTCCTCCAAAACACTGAGGATCAAGTGTCCAAACAGTGGTTTAGAGTGGGTAAGGGAACATTGGAAAGGGAATTACTGCCCTGGAACTAATGTCCGTGGCAGTATTAGGAAGTTAGTAGGGGACAGATGGGTTAGTAACTGAGGGGGGGATAAAATAAAGTTATTCATTTACAAATGCAGTCAGTCGCGGGTTTGATGCGAGATATTTGTCTATGCCGAGTTTAAATGAATCAACGGTGATGCAGTCTACAACGTTTCGGGGAAGCCCATTCCACAAGTTGACAACTCGATTGAAGAAGAAATTCTTAGATTCGTGTGAGTTAAAAGATTTACCAATAATTTTGCAACCGTTTCCCCGCGTGTAATTAGATTGGTCGATAGTGAAGTACTTACTACAGTTCATATTGTCGATGATTTTGAACACTTGAATTAAGTCACCTCTTAATCTGCGCTGGGTTAAAGGAAATAGATTTAATTCTCTAAGACGCTCTTCGTATGGTTTGTTCTTTAGGCTAGGTATCATTTTGGTAACTCTACGCTGAACTCGTTCTAGCTTGTTTATATCTTTTTGGTAATAAGGGCACCAGGATTGAACGCAGTATTCCAGAAGAGGGCGGACTAAGGAATTGTAAAGGGTTAGGATAACTTCTTTGGATTTATGCTCAAATGACCTGCCTATAAAGCCAATTATTTTGTTTGCCTTCTTAACAACTTCTGAACATTGTTGACTCGGTTTTAGGTTACTCGATATTGTTACTCCCAGATCAGTTTCTCTGTTTACATTCTTAAGCTGAGTGCCATTCATCGAATAGTTTGCTTTCTCATTTAGGTATCCGATATGTAGTACTTTACCTTTATCCGCATTGAAACTCATTTGCCAAATTTGGGCCCAACATGACAATTTATCTAGATTGTGTTGCATATCGTCAACTTGTTCTTTTGAGAGTACGCTATTTGCAATTTTTGTATCGTCAGCAAATTTTGAGATTGTACAGGTGAGACCCTCATCTATGTCGTTGATGTAAATTAGAAAGAGAATTGGTCCTAGTACCGATCCCTGGGGTACCCCGCTACTTACATTGGTCCATTTAGATGCCTTACCGTTTATGACTCCTCTTTGCTTTCTGTCGCTGAGCCAATTTTCTATCCATTTCAACACACCGTCTTGTATTCCATGCGCTTTTAGTTTTAGCAGTAAACGTTTGTGGGGAACTTTGTCAAAGGCCTTTTGAAAATCAAGGTATATAATATCTACAGCTTTACTCTCATCGTAGAGGTTGAGGATATCGTGGAAGAAGTCTAAGAGGTTTGTTAAACAGGAACGTTTTTTACGAAAGCCGTGTTGAGTATCTTTAAGTATGTTATTTTCCTCTAAGTGATTTACGAGTCTGTCTCGTATGACCGACCGTTTCTAGCATTTTACATACAACTGAGGTTAAGCTAATTGGACGATAGTTACTGGGTAGGGATTTGCTGCCTTTTTTTAATATCGGTGTTACGTTGGCTAGCTTCCACTGATCGGGCATAGTTCCAGACTGCAAGGATTTATTGAATAGTAATGTCACTGGTTTGGAGAGCTCATCCTTAGCTTCCTTTAGAACTCTAGGTGAGATTGTATCAGGTCCAGGCATTTTATTTACCTTGAGTTTATCTAAACAATTCAATACTTCTCTCTCTGTAACGGTGATATTGCTTAGAACATCTGAATTATCAATCTGAATCGGCGATGGTGTAGGGATATCACTGAGGTCTTCTGTTGTAAAAACTGATGCAAAGAAGGTATTGAGGGCATTACTCATAATTTTGTACTTCGTCTTTGGTGTATTCTCCATTTTCATCGACTAACAGTCCAACAGTTGAAGTAACTACTCTTTTCTTTCTGATATAACTATAGAATTCTTTCGGGTTTGTTTTACTTTGATTCGCGTCGTAACTCTACAAATTTCAGCCGTTCTTCGTCATTTTGTGAGGATTTTAATCTATCATTAGCAAATTTTTTAGCAAGCAGGCAGTTTGAAATATCTTTATTCCACCATTTGGGCTTATTATTATGGCCTGGACGTCGTATTTTCGATGGTATGCAGTCTTGCACTGCTTTTAGGTAAGTGGCTTCAAATAACTTCCAAGATGTATTTATGTCGTTATTGTGAATTAAAAAGCTCCAGTCAGTTTCTTTAAACATAGCTCTAAGTTTATGGAAGTTTGCTTTCTTGAAATTAGGGACTTTTTCGATGCTACTATTTGGTTCGTTACTAGTAAACTTTAAAGTGAAAGTTATCGTACGATGGTCGCTGTTACTGAATTCATCACCAACATTCAAATTCTCTATTAATTCTTCTTTTGTTGCAAGTACAATGTCAAGAACGTTATTACCACGGGTCGGCGTTCGAACAAATTGATAAAGCGAACTCTCTTGCAAGTTCGTATACAAGTCATGTCCGGAGTGTGAAGTAAGAGTATCGCCCCACTTGGTCACAGGTAAATTAAAGTCGCCAAAAATTACGTTATCTTGTGAGTTACTTACATCTGCAATTTGTTCGTAAATTTCTCGGTTAGTTTGCACTGATTGAGCTGGAGGTCTGTATATTAATGCAAGTATTGTTTTTGTACCTTTATTATTCTTTATTAGCACAAAAGATGCGTCGACGTTCACAATTTGAGGTTTTGACAAGAGGGTCGGGTTAAGACTTTCTTTGATATAAAGTAAAACGCCACCTCCATTTCGATTTATTCGGCTTTTCTCAAACATTACATAACCGGGAAGTGAATACTCTGCTAAAAAGTCTCTATCTTCTGTATTGAGCCAAGATTCTGTTATGCCATAATCACATCATAATTGTCTGTAAACACTAGCTCCTCTAAATCTGAAAATTGATTGCGTATGCTACGAGCGTTTGCATAGAAAACCTTTAAATTTTTTATTTTAAAGAGAGAGAGAGAGAGAGAGAGAGTGTGAGAGAGAGAGTAAAGGAGGGGTTGCATTAAAGTGCTATTGAGTGTGCAATATCTCTCTCTATCTCTTTCATCCCCTTCTCCTCGTCCCCCATCATGATCTGCCCCCCCCCCCCCTTCTACTACCCCCTGTGTGGTCCCCCTTCAAGTATCACACACACACACACACACACACAGCGTTGTCAACCCTGGACACTTACATTTACCCTGATTTGAGAGAGAGAGAGAGAGAGAGAGAGCGAGAGCGAGCGAGCGAGCGAGAGGAGGAGGAGGACGAGATGGAGGAGGTGCAGAGGGGAAACAATTCTTTAATTCTAGTTAAATTACTCGCAAGCGTTTTTTAACCACTATACTTATCTATCAGACCACACATATACTGTTGATTACATATTGGATTCACTTGGCTTCTAACCAGGGACAATGATACATACACTATATTCACATAATAATTATCATGACATATTAATGTTGAATTCTTTGATCAATTGGTATGAACCACTGCCAATTTTAACTGATAAAGTCAAGTCCTATAGTCCATGGGCCAGGTTGACAAGTGACCCTACTAGAGAAGGAACATAGGTACAGTTGGCCAAATAAGTCGCGTCGCCGCTGGTATTACGTTTTGCTCGCTGTATTAATGTCTGTCAGATGTTGAATAGGGCGTGTGAAGATAGGAACATGTTTGTATATCTCACTCGAAATGATGAATAAATGCATTGTGTGGATACCTATTATTGATCGAAATATACTTGGTGCCGCGACATTACTTATTTGGCCGACTGTACAATAATTATGATGTACTGGAAATTGTTAGTGTTGTGGTGATGTTATTTCAATATGATATCCTTGGCCAATGATGTTTTCCTATAAAATAATAAAATATAATAATTCCGTTTATGTTTGCCAAATTTCGTAAAATTTTAAAGAAAACCATGGATAACCAAACTGAGAAAAGTAGACGGAATGTTAACCCTTTAAAGCTCTGACGCGTTTTAGCAGTTTATTTTGGCTATCATTAGACGATTTTATGCAGCTTAGGAAGGATCTGTGGGTATTAAAAGGGTAAATACTATCTCAATCAACCCTTTGACTTCCATATACCGTTACTAATCTGAATAAAATCGTCTAATAGTAGCCTGAAACAGAACATAAACGCGTATTGGAGCTTGAAAGGGTTAACTGCAATAATTATCGTTGTTGTTGAAAATAGTCAATAGATTATTACAGAGAACTAGATCGGCAACTTTATAAATCATTAATAGTTTTAAATCTAAGAGAAGGAAGTTAATGAAGGGATTACAAGGGATTCCAAGCCGAGAAAGAAAACCATTAACCCCTTCTGTACCGGGGACGTCCTCTTCGTTATAATTCTGGACAAAGTTAGATGATTTTATTCAGCTTAGGAAGGATCTCTAGCAATTTAAAGGCTTCGAACTATCTAACCTAACCATTTTTTACTACCACAGATCCTTCTTAAACTGCACAAAATCGTCTAAATATAGCTAGGATACAATGAAAAAGACGTCGCCGGTACTGAAGGGGTTAAAAGTTATGTGAAAAATACCAGTGAGGCGACGAAACTGGGAGCTGACGAAGAACATCAACATCTAGTATGAAACTATTAAGAAATATTGGAGATACGAAGAAAATATTGCAAGACAATTTTGTATTGGAGATACGAAGAAAAAATATTGCAAGAAAATGGAGATGCAAAGAAAGTAATGTGATATAATATTGTAAGACAAATTGAAGATACTAAGAAATATTGTAGGACAATTATAAAAGAAAACTGGATGTATGGAGCAAATATTGTAAGAACAAATGGAGATACGAAGACAATTGTAAGAAAAATTAGAGATACGAAGACAATATTGAAAGAAAATATTATAAGAAAAATTGGAGATACGAGGAAAGTAATGTAATATAATATTGAAAGAAAAATTGGATATACAAAGTATATAATGTAAGAAAAAATTAATACGATACAAAGAAAATATTGTAAGAAAATATAAGAAAAAATACGATACAAAGAAAATATTGTAAGAAAATATAAGAAAAATTACGATACAAAGAAAATATTGTAAGAAAATATAAGAAAAAATACGATACAAAGAAAATATTGAAAGAAAATATAAGAAAAATTACGATACAAAGAAAATATTGAAAGAAAATATAAGGAAACTTACGATACAAAGAAAATATTGTAAGAAAATATAAGAAAAAATTACGATACAAAGAAAATATTGTAAGAAAATATAAGAAAAATTACGATACAAAGAAAATATTGTAAGAAATATAAGAAAAATTGGAGGTACGAAGAAAGTATTGTAAGAAAATATAAGAAAAATTACGATACAAAGAAAATATTGTAAGAAAATATAAGAAAAAATACGATACAAAGAAAATATTGTAAGAAAATATGAGAAAAATTACAATACGAAGAAAATATTGTAAGAAAATATAAGAAAATTACGATATGAAGAAAATATTGTAAGAAAATATAAGAAAAATTTCGATACAAAGAAAATATTGTAAGAAAATATAAGACAAATTGAAGATGCGAAGAAATTATTACAAGAAAACTTGGAGAGACAAAGAGAATAATTTAAGAAAATGTAAGAAAAATTGTAAATGCCCAGAAACATTCTGAGGAGCGTGAGAAGACAAAGAGCAGTTTATGGAAAGAGAGAGAGAGAGAGAGAGAGAGAGAGAGAGAGAGAGAGAGAGAGAGAGAGAGAGCACTTGTTAAGGGGAGATTTCCACCTGAAGTTTTTTTTTCTGGACCCCTTTCTCCCTTATGTTTAGCCCCATTGCTTTTGAGATTTTAAGACGTTCGCCCCAATAGTTTGGAGATTTTAAGAACTCTCGCCCCATTTCTGTCAATTTTAAGACCTTTCGTGCCATTTAGGTGTCGATTTTTTCCTGGCGAACGATAGCGAGCCTGTAATTTAAGAGGAACCGGCCTTCGGCCGGGAAATTTTTCTACCGAAAAATGTACAAATTTATCTTGAAAGGGGGTCTCGGGGGAGTAATTTTAAGCTTGATGGAAGTCTAGGGAACCAACTAAAAACCTCCCCTTAAGGCGAGATTATTTTTTATGTATTATTGTTTTATATATTAATTTTATTTATTTATATATTATTTTCTGTAGTTTCCTCCCTATACCTCCATCAAGCTTTAAATAATACCCCAAAAACTCCTTACGAGATAAATAATACCCCAAAAACTCCTTACGAGATAAATCTATCTATCTATCTATCTATCTATATGCTCTGGCCCAATCCCCATTTTGGGGGTAGCCGACTCAAGACAGAGCAAGAACAGGGAAAACACAAAAACAACATAAAACAAAAAATAAACACAGATAAAAAGCACAAACTCACACACATCCAGGTCACCCAGGAGAAGACCCAGAGACCAGGGTTACCAAGGTCGCTCCAGCACTCCCCCAGCCCCTGACCACCCGGAGAGGTTCCGATCTCGGCAGGCAGACATGCAGCGGAGCCAAAGCCACAAGCCCTCCCACCACACTTCCAGGCACACCCTTCATATTAATCGTCCCCCCGGGCCAGGCGCCTGATGGACTATTATCTAGTCGAACTTGCGCCCGACCCCTTACTCCAAATGACCACGTGTTCACTCAACTATTCACAAGCATTCTCCATTCACTCCTGTCCACCACCACTTCCTCTGCCTGATCTATAGTCATTCCTCTATCATCCAAAGCCTTTCTTACACAGTCTCTCCATCTCAATGGGGGTCTTCCTGCCCTTCTATCTCCCCTTGTACCTGACTCACATATTCTCTTTGTAAGCCTTTCATCTCCCATTCGTTCAACATGACCATACCAGCTCAGCACCCTTCT
This sequence comes from Lithodes maja, assembly GCA_037953745.1. Classification (NCBI taxonomy): domain Eukaryota; kingdom Metazoa; phylum Arthropoda; class Malacostraca; order Decapoda; family Lithodidae; genus Lithodes; species Lithodes maja. The sequence goes on along the minus strand of JBAKBP010021894.1, from coordinate 11,444 downwards.
GTCCTCTCTGGCTGACAAATGTTCCTGCTGCCCCACTCTCCTACGTATCTCTTCATTCCTCAATCTGTCTCTACGAGTAACTCCACACATACTCCTCAAGCAGCTCATCTCCATCACATCCAGCCCTCTTTTCTCCTTTTTCTTCAGAGCCCATGTCTCAGCCCCATACATCACTGTTGGCACAACAATTCCTTGATACAGTGCACTTTTTACTTTCACTCCGAGATTTCTCGTCTTCCACATACTTCCCATTGCTCCAAAAACCTTCCTTCCTTCACACACTCTCTGTTTTACCTCCACTTCCATACCTCCACTCCTGCTTATCGTTCCTCCTAGATATTTAAAACACTCTACTTGTTCCAATATTTCCCCATCCAGCCTCACATCTAGATTCACCCTATGCTCTCCCCTATTACACACCATTACTTTACTTTTATTGACGTTCACCTTCAGTTTCCTCCTTCCACAAACCACACCAAACTCTTTGACTACCCGCTGCAGTTTCTCATCAGAATCCGCCACCAATGCTGTGTCATCAGCGAACAGCAACTGATTCAACTCCCAATCTCTACCATTCTTTCCTACTAAACCCAATCCTCTTCCCATAGTTCTCCTTTTCACCTCCCTCACCACACCATCCATAAACATATTAAACAGCCATGGTGACATTACACAACCCTGTCGCAAACCTACCTTTACCTCAAACCATTCACTCAACTCACCATTTCCTACTCTCACACATGCTCTGCTCCCTTCATAAAAACTCTTAACTGCTTCTAACAAATTTCCTCCTATTTCATAAATCCTTAACACCTTCCACATTGCTTCACGGTCCACACGATCATACGCTTTTTCCAAGTCCATAAAAGCCCAAAATATCTCCTTATGCTTCTCTAAATACTTCTCGCATAACTGTCTTACTGCAAACATCTGATCCACGCACCCTCTTCCCCTCCTAAAACCGCACTGTTCTTCTCCTATTGCAACTTCCGTACACTTTATTATCCTCTCTATCAACACCCTGCCATACAGCTTTCCAACCACTGACAATAAACTAATACCTCTATAACTTGAACACTCCTGCCGATCTCCCTTCCCCTTGTACAACGGCACAATACATGCACTCTTCCAGTCTATTGGTACCATTGACACAACAAAGCACACATTGAAAAGTCTCACCAACCAATCTATTATCACATCTCCACCCTTCTTTATACACTCCACAGCAATACCATCCAAACCTTCTGCTTTTCCCGCTCTCATTTGTTTCACTGCTTCTTTCACCTCATTTTCCTCAATCCTTTCATTCATTCCCTGCCACCTGGGTGGCCTGGGTAACCTATCTCCATCCACCTCTGCTTCAATCACTGCTTCTCTTCCATCTCTTGTATTTAACAAAGATTCAAAATACTCAGCATATCTTTTCCTCACTTTAACTGGTTCCACTAGTAATTCTCCATTTTCATCTTTCACTGACTCTTCCCTCTTTTGTCCTCCTTTCCTTACTTTATTTACCTCCTTCCAGAACATCTTCTTTCGTTCTTCAAAATTCTCACTCAGCTTTTGGCCCCACCTTTCGTTTGCATCTTTTTTCGCTTCTCTAATTTTCCGTTTTGCCTCTCTCCTTTTCTCCTTGTACCTCTCCCATACCTCAACACTACCATCCTGTAAAACCCTCTCAAAACACTGTCTCTTCTCCTCAACTGCCTTTCTCACCGTATCATTTCACCACTCGCTTCCCTTCCTGATACCTCTGCCTCCTACTTTCCTTTTGCCGCATACTACCTCTGCACTTGCTTTCACTCCTTCCTTAAACTGTTGCCATTCAACCTCTACTTCTCTCTCTTCCATCTCTCTCACTTCCATCCACTTTTCATTTAGTCTTTCCTTGTACTCCCTCTCTTTTTCACTCTTCTCTAACTCACTAACTTTTATTACCTCTCTTACTTCACGCTTGTCTCTTATTCTCCTGTAACTCTTAACTCTTAGCTTTCCCTCCACCAGGTAATGATCTGACATACCCTCCGCCTCACCTCTCATCACATTCACATCCAGCAGTCTACACAATCTTTCCCTTGTCACCAGCACATAATCCATCAATGCCCTCTCTACAATCTCTCCCCTCACAAGTCTATGCCAGGTGTACTTGTGTATACGCCTTTTTTTGAAGAACGTATTACCTACACTCAATCTACACTCTTCACATACATTTTTCAGTCTTTCTCCACTCTCGTTTACACCATCCACACCAAAACTACCGATGACTCCCTCAACAGGCTCATTTCCTACCCTAGCATTTAGGTCCCCTAAAACTATAACATTTTCATTTTCATCAAACCCTTGTAGACAATCTCTCAAATCCTCCCAGAAACCCTCTACCTCGTCTAACTCTCTTTCACTTCCTGGTCCATACGCACTTACAAAAACCCACCTTTCACCCTTAAACCGCATTCTCACCCACATTAGCCTTGATGACACCTCTTTCCACTCTTTTATAAACTCTCTCAACTCCTCCTTCACAATAATAGCCACTCCTTCTTTCCCCCTGACTCCCTCGTCTACTCCAGACTTTCTACCTATCACGTTTCCAAAATCCACTTCTCCCTCTCCTTTCATCTTTGTTTCATTCAGTGCAAGGACATCATACATCCTTCTTTCAAATAACCTTCCAATATCCTCTCGCTTCTCATTTGTACTACATCCACGCACATTCAAAGCTCCTATTCTTAGGGTCCGGGACCACGAACGCGTTCCCTCGCCCCTATCTCTGTCTCGTTTTTTTGGTAGATTTATTTAAGGGGAGAAGGATACCAGGCCCCCCGCCCCCGATCCCCTTTAGCCGACTTCTACGTCTCGCCGGAGAAAAGCAGTGGTGGAAATTTCTCACCCCTCCACCACAGAGGAGGCTACCTGCACCAAAAAGTGGCGGGCGTTGGGGTCGCCGCATCCCTACGCCATTTGAAAAAATTAGAGATGCAGAAGGAGAAAAAGATAGAAGGGGCTATGGGAAGTAGAGGACACCAACCCTCACTCTGACAAAGGGTCAGCCCACCACTAAAAGGGGTAAGGGGGGAGGGCCGTATTTATTGGCTCATTTATGTATCTTTTTATTAATATTTTAGTTTTCTCCCTAGACCTCCATCAAGCTTAAAACAAAACAAAAAATGCTTAAAACCCTCCTTCAGAACCCCTTCAAGATAAATTTGTACATACTTCGATAGAAAAATTTCCCGGCCGAAGGCCGGTTCCTCTTAAATTACAAGCTCGTTTTCGCTCGCCAGGAAAAAATTGACACCTAAAGATAATACGAGATAAATAATACCCCAAAAACTCCTTACGAGATAAATAATACCCCCAAAACTCCTTACGAGATAAATAATACCCAAAAACTCCTTACGAGATAAATAATACCCCAAAAACTCCTTACGAGATAAATAATACCCCCAAAACTCCTTACAAGATAAATAATACCCCAAAAACTCCTTACGAGATAAATAATACCCCAAAAACTCCGAGATAAATAATACCCCAAAACTCCTTACGAGATAAATAATACCCCCAAAACTCCTTACGAGATAAATAATACCCCAAAAACTCCTTACGAGATAAATAATACCCCAAAAACTCCTTACGAGATAAATAATACCCCAAAAACTCCTTACGAGAAAAATAATACCCCAAAAACTCCTTACGAGATAAATAATACCCCAAAAACTCCTTACGAGATAAATAATACCCCAAAAACTCCTTACGAGATAAATAATACCCCAAAAACTCCTTACGAGATAAATAATACCCCAAAATCTCCTTACGAGATAAATAATACCCCACAAACTCCTTACGAGATAAATAATACCCCAAAAACTCCTTACGAGATAAATTTGTGTATTTTTTGGTGTAGAAAAATGCCCTCCTTACGATCCAAACGAGGGGGTCAGGATTTAATTCTAGTAGAGATAACAGGACCCTCAACACAGGAAAGTGGAAGACAAGGATTGTACAGGAGAGAGAGAGAGAGAGAGCGCGAGAGCGAGCAAGAGAGAGAGAGCGAGCAAGAGAGAGAGAGAGAGAGAGAGAGAGAGAGAACAAAAAAGCCAGAGCGAGGGAAAGAGAGAGAGAGAGAGGGAGCGAGAGAGGATGATGACGACAGAATATCGACAACAAAGACATGGAAAAGTAATGAGTGAGAAGAGGGGAAATGACTTTGAGATTGATGAGGGTGTAGCGATAGGGAGGAAATGAAGTGTGTGCTAGTTGCTGCGGTGGTAAGGGGGGAGGGCCGTATTTATTGGCTCATTTATGTATCTTTTTATTATATTTTAGTTTTCTCCCTAGACCTCCATCAAGCTTAAAACAAAACAAAAAATGCTTAAAACCCTCCTTCAGAACCCCTTCAAGATAAATTTGTACATACTTCGATAGAAAAATTTCCCGGCCGAAGGCCGGTTCCTCTTAAATTACAAGCTCGTTTTCGCTCGCCAGGAAAAAATTGACACCTAAATGGCACGAAAAGCCTTAATATTGACGACAAAATTGGGCGAACGGTCTTAAAATCGCCAAACTAATGGGCCAAACGTCGTAAAATCTGAAAACTAATGAGGATAAACATGAGGAAGAAGGGGGACCAGAAAAAAAAAGACCTATCCCACCTTAATGACGAAACACAAACCCGGGGAGCTACACTAACGCTGACAGTAATTCCAGTGATAGGGAGAGTACCGTACAGTTTGCCTGCCGCACATAGTCCTATTCCAGTGGGGTCATTCATGATTTGGCAGCGCTGCACCCACCTCCCCAACCCCTCTCCCTCGCTCCACCTCATATCAATAGGAGGTGGAGTGAGGGAGGGGGGTTGGGGTAGTTGGTGCAGCGCTGCCAAATCATGACCCCAACGAAATAGAATATGTGCGTCAAATTGTACAGTCAGCGGCAAAAGTCCTGTCACCTCTCATACCTCACCGTGACCCGCGATATACGTAGACTCGAAAATGTAGGTGTACAGTCCGAAAATGTAGGTGTACGGTCGCGCTAATAAGTCATGTCCCAGCTGTCATTACGTTTGGCTTGCTCTGTGCTGTATTAATGTCTGTCAGATGTTAAATAGGGTGGGTAAGTGTAGGAACATGTTTGTATATTTCACTCGATATGAAGAAATGAAGCTTAAATATTGCTGATACCAATTATTGATCAAAACATACTTGGTGCCGAGACTTCACTTATTAGTGCGATTGCACAAAACGTGCATATTTCTACCACCATATGGCATACTGAGAGATGCGTGGTTGTTAGGGTGTAGGGTGATCAGGGAAAGAAGGGGTTAGAGCTGATAGGCAGGGGAGGCGACTGGACTATTGCCGCCGATAGTACAGTCACTCTTAAACATTCGTGGACCTCACCTTGTTGTAATTATGGAAGTATAGCTGTGGAAACAAAATTATGAATATAATTTTCTGTGCATCAACTAGAAAATTATATATACTATTTACTAAAATGCGAGTTCCTTCCAAAAAATCAACCCAGATAGTTATAATTGCATACAGAAAAGTATAAGGGGATCCACAAATGTTTATGATCGACTGTACATTTGGAAAATAATAGTTTGTTCCCCTTTTCGTAGAGGAATCCGTCCTGCAATAGGTAATTCCTTTGGTGTTACTTAAATTTAAGTAAGTAACTCCTCTAGAAGTAGTTTTCTTTAAACCACCATTCAAAGAAAACTGAAGAGGTTTGAGGTAACTAAATTAAAATTGTCAAGGTGTATCTGGGGTATTTCAAAGCTTAAAATATGCTACAAACTAAACAAATCGCTTTCTGCACCTCAAAGGGTTAATTTCCGAATTAATAATATATTTATTTTTTATTTGATTTTATTTTCATTCAATGTATTCTCCTGGAAATGACAGCAAGTGCCTTTGAGATAGTAACTATTCCTTGTAGCTCCTTGTAACTCCTTCCAATCAATTACACCGCCCTCTCTCCCTTTACTACATTAAGGGAGTACTACGGTACTCGTTTTTAATGGACCCCCTTCTCCCTCGTGTTTAGCACATTAGTTTGTCGATTTTAAGACCTTTTGCCCCATTTTATTGTCAATTTCAAGACTTTTCGTGCCATTTATGTGTCGACTTTTTTCCTGGCGAGCGATAGCGAGCCTGTAATTTTAAGAGGAACCGGCCTTGGGCCGGGACATTTTTCTATCGAAAAATGTACAAATTTATCTTGAAGGGGGGGTCCAGGGGGTGTTTTCTTAAGCTTGATGGAAGTCTAGCGAGGAATCTAAAACATAAATCAATAAATGAATTAATAGCCCCAAAAACGGTCACTAGCCTCTTAAATTCACTCACTCTCATATTCCCCTCCTTATCTCCCCTCGAACCATTTTCCCTTGTAATTCCCCCATCTACTTTTTACCCCTCATTTTATTAAAGTGACCAATTTCTCATCGTTAGACTATTATATTTCCCGTGTGTTGAGTACAAAGTGATAATGAGCGCTCTCTCTCTCTCTCTCTCTCTCTCTCTCTCTCTCGCTCTCTCTCTCTCTCTCTCTCTCTCTCTCTCTCTCTCTCTCTCTCTCTCTCTCTCTCTCTCTCTCTCTCTCTCTCTCTCTCTCTCTCTCTTTGATTTATGGGAGGGTGTGTGGATAAACCTTCGTGTCTTAATTTCTCCTCCTTCTATCTCTAATATTTGTTATAACGTTTTGTTCTATGTATAATTATGAAAGAGACAAAAGGCAAAGCCGCCTGCAACAAGTATTTCCCCCAAAGTTGACAGAGTGAGAGAGCCAAATCATGTTGTTTTCTTCTTGTAGAGTATTGTAAAGAAGAGTGTGCTTGTTTAGTGTAGTGTTTGTGAGAGCTAGCTGGATAACTCTCTGTGTAGTTGGGACACACAGAATCAGTGAGGGAAGCCAGACAAATGAAACAGGAGTTCCAGCAACTCTTTATCACATGCCTTTTGGGCCTCTCTTATAATTAGGGTTGGGTGTGAGAGGGATCTGCCTTGCGTGGGTCAATCGGCTTTCTGCATACTCCCATTGTCTTATGTTCTTATTACCCTGCTAGATTGGTGTCTAGTATCTCCCCAATGAAATATTGTTATTATTATTATTATTATTGTTATTATTATTATTATTATTATTATTATTATTGTTATTATTATTGTTATTATTATTATTATTATTATTATTTAGTATATTATTTATTCACTCGTTTGTTTTCATTCTTCAAACTGTATTATTTCACACGCACTCAGGCAAACGCATTCTCTCTCTCTCTCTCTCTCTCTCTCTCTCTCTCTCTCTCTCTCTCTCTCTCTCTCTCTCTCTCTCTCCCCCCGTTGCGATTATACCCCATCATCACACACTACCCGCCCCCCCACCCCCTAATCCTCCCACCCCCTAATCCCCCCCCCCACCCCCTCCTTATCCTCTCCTAATCCGGTCTCTGTAGTCCATCGATATTTGTCATTACTTTTATTAAGGGGAGATTTCCACTTGAGGGTTTTTTTTTCTTGAAGCCTTTCTAATCCATCATGTTTAGCACCATTTGTTTTGTTTCAGATTTTAAGACGTTCGCCCCTTTAGTTTGGCGACTTTTAGAACTTTCGCCCCATTTTTGTCAATTTTAAGACCTTTCGTGCCATTTAGGTGGCGATCTTTTCCTGGTGAGCGATAGCGAGCCTGTAATATAAGAGGAACCGGCCTAAGCCGGGACATTTGTTTTACCGAAAAATTTACAAATTTATCTTGAAAGGGTGCTTGGGGGTGTAATTTTAAACTTGATGGAGGTCTAGGGAACAAACTAATACCCTCCCCTTAAATTCCATCAACTCTCTTTCTACCGTCGTTTCAGCCTTCTGTCACTTTTTCTGCCCTGTCAATCCGATGGTGGTATGTACAGTCACGTTAATAAGTCATGTCCCAGCTGTCATTACGTTTGGCTTGCTCTGTGCTGTATTAATGTCTGTCAGATGTTGAATAGGGTGGGTAAGTGTATGAACAGGTTTGTATATTTCACTCGATATGACGAAATGAAGCTTAGATATTGCTGATACCAATTATTGATCAAAATATATTTGGTGCCGAGACATCACTTATTAGCGCGACTGTACCAGAGCCGTCTTTTTAACATTTTATTATATCTATATGTGACGATTTTGTGCGTTTTAAGGGGAGGTATTTAGTTTGTTCCCTACGTTTAAGGGGAGGTATTTAGTTTGTTCCCTACGTTTAAGGGGGGGTATTTAGTTTGTTCCCTACGTTTAAGGGGAGGTATTTAGTTTGTTCCCTACGTTTAAGGGGGTATTTAGTTTGTTCCCTACGTTTAAGGGGAGGTATTTAGTTTGTTCCCTACGTTTAAGGGGAGGTATTTAGTTTGTTCCCTACGTTTAAGGGGAGGTATTTAGTTTGTTCCCTACGTTTTCATCAAGCTTAAAATTACACCCCCTAGACCCCCTGTCAAGATAAATTTGTACATTTTTCGGTAGAAAAATGTCCTGGCCGGAGGCCGATTGCTCTTAAATTACAGGCTCGCTATCGCTCGCCAGGAAAAAATCAACACCTTAATGGCACGAAAGGTCTTAAAATTGACAGAAATGGGGGAAAATGTCTTAAAATGTCAAAACTACTAGGGCGAACGTCTTAAAATCTCAAAAGCAATGGGGCTAAACATGAGGGAGAAACGGGTCCAGAAAAAAATCCCTCAAGTGGAAATCTCCCCTTACGAAGGTTCTGTGGTAGTAAAAAGGGGTGAAGTAAGATAGTTCGAAGCCTGTTAATTGCCGGAGGCCCCTTTTAAGCTGAATAAAATCTTCTAACAGTAGCCAGAATAAAGTTAAAAGGACGCCACCGGTACTGCACGGGTTAAGGGGAGGTATTTACTTTGTTCCCTAGACCTCCATCAGGCTTAAAATTACACCCCCTTGAGTCCCTTTCAAGATAAATTTGTACATTTTTCGGTAGAAAAAATCCCGGCCGAAGGCCGGTTCCTCTTAAATTACAGGCTCGCTATCGCTCGCCAGGATAAAATCGACACCTGAATGGCACGAAAGGTCTTATTATGGGGTGAAAGTTCTTAAAATCGCTATACTAATGGGGCGAACGTTTTATAATATCAAAAGCAATGGGGCTAAACATGAGTGAGAAAGGGGTCAAGAAAAAAATCCTTCAAGTGGAGATCTCGCCTTAAGAGTTAATTATGGTCTCTTTTAACCCTCTGCAGATCATGACGCATTTTGACAGTTTTGTTTTTTTCCGGCTACCATTAGAGGATCGTTATACAGTTTAGGAAGGATCTGTGGGAACTATAAGGGTATATAAAGACTATTTCCACCCTCTGAATTCCATATAGCCGTCCTAATCTTCCTAATCTCTGACATTTGGCATCCCATTACACCATCAGACAGTAAGTACACTAGGACCATACGGCTGGGACAGTGGAGATAATATAGCAGAGAAGAGGTGTTGTAGATAGTGGAAGCTGTTGGAATGGCTTTGGTACGTGTGTTAGGGGAGATTTCCACTTGAGGGATTTTTTCTGGACCCGTTCCTCCCTCATGTTTAGCCCATTGCTTTTGAGATCTTAAGACGTTCGCCCTAGTAGTTTTGACATTTTAAGAAATGTTTGCCTCATTTATGTCAATTTGAAGACCTTTCGTGCCATTAAGGTGTCAATTTTTTCCTGGCGAGCGATAGCGAGCCTGTATTTTAAGAGCAACCGGTCTCCGGCCGGGACATTTTTCTACCGAAAAATGTACAAATTTATCTTGAAAGGGGGTCTAGGGGGTGTAATTTTAAGCTTGATGGAGGTCTAGGGAACGAACTAAAAACCTCCTCTTAATGTCGCGGCTCTACAGTAAGTCTGAATAATATCGTCTAATAGCGTCCTGGGTTCGAATCCACGGACTGCCACATGTGTTTGTAATATTTCATTAATCGATTTTAGGAGTAGAGTTGGTTGTTGGATAGAACATAATAATTGATATTGGTTCAGGAGTAATTTATCGAGAGGACTTCCCTAGTGGTTAAGGCCCCATTAATTGCTCTTTCCATTCACATATGCATAGCCTACGTGAGTTGCAGTTGGAATGTGTGTACATGCTTAGATTGATATGCAGGATTCGAAGTTGCATAATACATCGTAGGCAGTGTCCACCATTCTTTAACTGCCTTCGTGGTGTAATGTATAAGGTGTTGATATTCGGTGTGAGCGTCCTGGGTTCGAATCCACGGACTGCCACATGTGTTTGTAATATTTCATTAATCGATTGTAATATTTCATTAATCGATTTTAGGAGTAGAGTTGGTTGTTGGATAGAACATAATAATATCCAGAAAGCAGAACAGAAATGCGTAATCGGATCTTGAAAGGGTTAATCCGATAATTGTATTCCTATTTCCAGCTGCCACCGGAACCGATTTTCAGCTTAGGCATCAGCTCAGCGTTAACCCTTTCAGTACCGATGATGTCCTTTTCATTACATTCTGGCAAGACGATTTCCTTCAAGTTTATATGGACCTCTAGCAATTAAAAGGCCTCCAACTCTCTCATTTATCCTTTTAACACACCCACAGATCGTTCTTAAGGGAGGTTTTTAGTGTGTTTCCTAGACTTCCATCAAGCTTGAAATTACACCCCCATGACCCCCTTTTAAGATAAATTTGTACATTTTTCGGTAGAAAAATTTCCCGGCCAAAGGCCGGTTCCTCTTAAATTACAGGCTCGCTATCGCTCGCCAGGAAAAAATTGACACCTAAATGGACGAAAGGTCTTAAAAGTGACATAAATGGGGTGAAAGATCTTAAAATCGCCAAACTAATGGGGCGAACGTCTTAAAATCTCAAAAGCAATGGGGCTAATCATGAGGGAGAAAGGAGTCCAGAAAAAAATCCCTCAAGTGGAAATCTCCCCTTAAGCTGCATACAATCGTCTCACTATAGTTAAAATAGGACAAAGTAGACGTCACCGGTACTGAACAGGTTAAAAGGGGAGATCTCCACTTGAGGGATTTTTTTGGCTTGACCCCTTTCTCCCTCATGTTTAGCCCCATTGCTTTTGATATTATAAAACGTTTGTCCCATTAGTTTAGCGATTTTAAGAACTTTCACCCCATATTAAGACCTTTCGTGCAATTCAGGTGTCGATTTTATCCTGGCGAGCGATAGCCAGCCTGTAATTTAAGAGGAACCGGCCTTTGGCCGGGACATTTTTCTACCGAAAAATGTACAAATTTATCTTGAAAGGGACTCAAGTGGGTGTAATTTTAAGTTTGATGGAGGTCTAGGGAACAAACTAAATACCTCCCCTTAATGGTATGATATTCATGATACTCTTTAAAAAAAAAAAAAAAAAAAAAAAAAAAATCGATGTTTCTGTTAATGTTTTTTACTTTTGTTGTGGGCAGGGGGCTAGGAATCCTCCTCCCCTTGTATAATTGTCCTACTCG
>JBAKBP010021893.1:22500-39818 GCA_037953745.1 Lithodes maja | reverse complement strand
CTGTATCAACAGATGGCACTGGTGTCACTGTAGGCTAGTCAAGCAGGATTATATTTAGATAAACAAAGTTATCAGTCAAAGGTTACTACAAGATCATGCAAGCAACAACTAAAATTACAGATATATATATAGCTACAGTAGGATACTGAATACGATAACTACTAGAGTTAATAAGAAAATACAAAGCTAGGTGGATTAGAGGTGCGCGTGCGTCGTCTGCTACAAGCTAGGATAACAAATGTAAACAACAATGTTTATCAGTCAGAAAAGCAATAAAATAACATGCACGGCAACTACAGAACTATGTGGAGGTTACACAAGCACTTAACTACTGTTCATGCAATGAATAAAGGGAATTGGGATATGAAATACTCAAATTAGGATCGAGTTTTCTCAGTGGCGATGCGGAGCTGTAGGCGGTGCTAAAGCCGGCGGGGTAGTGGTGGTGGTAGGTAGCACAGCGTCAGAGGTTGGAGCTGAGTCGGCGGCAGGCCACTTCGGTTATCCCTCCCTTATCCTGACTATCTTTTCCCTCACATTCGTCTCGCAAAGGGGAGAATGTATTTGTCACACTCATAGCTATTCTACTATCCTGCTTCTTGAGTGTGACTTTCCACCCGTATTTTTAACAACCTGCCATGAATACAATTTTTCATCAACTTCCTCCCTTTTCCCCTTACTTGACTTTATTTCCTCTTGGCTAAGCTTGAAAGCTAGATTTTCGTCTTTAATCAAATCCACTTCCCTCTGAAGTTTAACATTAACCTCCCTTAGAGCCAAGACCTCTTCCTTCACCACAACCCATCTCCTCTCTTACCTGGAGAATAAGATGATGCAGATCAGTTAGAGACTCGCACTCCATACCTGCCATGATCCCAATAAGCTTAGCGAGGAGCAAGAAACTAAGTACAGAAAAACAAAAACAAGTAAACTAACAGCTAAAAACTGAGCTATAACACTTTTATATAACACGAGTGCACTGCCCCAAACACAGGTAGGTGTAATGGTCACTAAAGGTCACTGGTAAGTGGTCCGGGCAGGGAGCTCAGATTAACCTCTGAAGTGCGCACGGGGGTAAATGAAAACGTCCCCCTGTGCTGACGTATTGAGGTTTTTCGTCACTAAAATATTCATTGTACCATTAATAGCATTAATAATTATCCATATGTGCCTATTATGGGTTGATTATAAAGGTATTAACCTGAAACAATAATAAAACGAGTGAAAACAGCGTTTGGATGGTCAAAATCGGAGATGTAGCCCGCGAGGTGTATAATGTATGGGTGAGGCAAGCTACCTTCCCGCCAATTTTCCCCAAGGCCACTGCGACACAGTCGATCGATACTCTCTCTCTCTCTCTTGCACTCGATGGCCATCAGTGATGACAACACCCTGCTTGCAACTCGCTAATGTTAGCACGAAAATATACCTCAGAATAAGGGAATAATAGGGAAAATAGGTGATAACTGAGGAATAGGAGGAAAGTGGGAAGGAGGGGAGGTAGAGGACTGAGATTTTGCATGGCCCAGGGGCCAAAAAAAAAAAAAAAAAAAAAAAAAAAAAAAAAAAAAAAAAATTTCGATGTAAAAAGTTAATTTTTAGTTTTACTTACTCCAGAGAGTCTTCCCGCAGTCCGCCGGGGGAACTCTTAAGAGTCTTCCCGCAGCTCCCGGGTTAACACAACCTTCTCCTTCACTGACTGAACTAGAACTGTGTGTTATTAGTATGTAAACGTCGTCGAGGTGTCTCCCGACTGGGTGCAAGCATGTGAAACATGCTAGGACGTACCAAGATACATAGACTAACAGGTATGTTCACTCCCGCCTGGTGCGCAGGTCAGTGACGTCACGCGGCTCTTTCCAGTTGGAAATTGGGGTATTAATACCCAAGAGTGATATACTTAGATCTTGAGAATATGAAAGAAAATGGAAAGTAGAAGGTAAACATAAATAATCTCTCATGTTCAATAATCCTGTATGTTAAATTTGTATTAGTATTAGTATTTTTCTTTTTTATTATCATCAGTATTATTACTATGTGTATTTATGCATCTCTCATGTTCCAATCCTTTTTATAATAATATAATAATAATAATAATTATTATTATTATTATTATATTATTAGTGGCTGTATTAGTAGGCCTAGTATTATTGTGTATATCTCTATATCGCGTTTATGAAGTCTGTACTTCAAAAATTGACAGCTGTATCCAGCTTACACACAAACTAAAGGTCAAATATAAGACTTTAAAATCAAGAGGGCGGATGAACCTTTTCCGTCACCTAGAGTTATGTACTTATAAAGATTAAGCAGCTGCATCCGGCTTACACACACGCACGAACGCAGGTTATTAAAAAACAGAGAACTTTCCAAATGTATTCATAAAAACATTAATACACCATATAAACAAATGCATGTAATGGCCTACCGGTCAATACGAGGCAGAACCCTTTCAAACATATGAACATAAACATAAGAAAATGGGAGTCTGCAGAAAGCCGACTGACCCACACAAAGCAGACCCTCTCTCACACCCAATCCTAATTAAAAGGCCCTGACAACTTTCAAACATAAGAACATAAACATAAGAAAATGGAGTCTGTAGAAAGCCGATTGGCCCACACAAGGCAGACCCCTCTCACACCCAACCCTAATTATAAGGCCCTGACAAACCTATCACATTTATGTGAGTATTTTTGAGTATTTCCTTTTAATCTTTCTCTCTGACTTTAAGTTTCTGTTGAGGATACGGATTCTGAAAAACGTTCGGCATCTGACAAACAAAGAAATTACTTCTGTTGGTAATTTGACAAGATTGCAAATGTGATTTATGACTGTTTTTGTTGCATTTTTTCCTGGTTTGAGTGAACTTGTACCATGGTAGCACGTGAACAGTTTTTCCATCTGTTGCAGTTGTAGTGGAGTAAAAGTACAAGTAATTCTTATATATAATACTCAAGTTAGAGTAAAAGTACTGGGCAAAAAATCTACTTTTTAAAAAGTAGATACCGGTACTGAGAAAATATACTTAAGTACTGTACTTGAGTAAATGTACTTTGTTATCTTTACACCCCTGCTGTTAATCATTATGTACCGGTACTATATATATATGTAGAATTGCGATATACAGAGCAAAGTACTGTTATACCGGTACATAAAAAAACTGCAAGCGAATATGACATAGGCTACACGAAAATTACTTAATGCTAGTGCTGTTTGTTTCATAGAGGATATACACACTAAAACATACTAAACTCTAAAAACACAAACAAATATAAAACAAATCAAAGAGGGGGGGTGGGGGGTATGTTTTTACCCATAATCCAATTGCGATTTATTAGCATCAACATACCTGGTAGGCCTATTGTTTGTGTCGGTACTGCATCATCCATCAATACAATCAGATGCTTAGGGATTGGTTTATTTAATAATTCATACATAAGGTGTCTCTTGTATGATGTACGATTAAAATGCAAACTGCAGACCCGTGCATTCTTGACATTTATAGTGTTTTGGGGGTTGCAAAGAGCAATCCACTGTTTCTGTATTTCTTTATTGGGGGGGGGGGGGGGTTGGAAGCGATGAAACGTTAGATTTGGGTCTTTTTTTTTTTTTTGTTAGGATTGGAATTGCATCCATCAATAGCACAATAGGGCATATTGGAAAAAAAACAAAGTAAACTATTTGAAAAGTTGTCAGTAAATCGGGAGGAAGCATGGAGTTACAGGTCTAATGGCTAGAGTGGGTTGACTGGACCCAGGCCAGGCAAGCCTTGACCTGAACTGGCCAGAGGTCGGAAGAGGACTGACCGCTCCTCACCTGGTGAGGAGCGCCTTAGAGGCGCGTTTTTGCGAGTTTTTTGGCTTAAGCCCGGCTTCCCCTTTTGGCTTAAGCAAGAGCAGCCGCGCGAAAATGGTTTGGCTCAACTTCGACCACAAGTCACGTGACATAAACACAAACACTGAAAATGGCGGACAACAAGACGACCTAGTGGTCTGGTCTGGTGCCGTTGTAAAGGCTTTTCCCTCAATTGTTCGGGGAGATCACCTTTTCAACGCCCCCCCCCCCCCTTATTTGTTATTGATTAAGCTTTTGATTATTTACTGATATTTCAACTTCTTTTGTGTTTTCGTCCATTTACTGCTCTATTGTTCTCTGAATAGTAGCCTATGTCGGCTATTATATTATTTGTGTAAGGCCTATCAAATAGTTTGCTATAGGCCTAGGCCTAGTCCGTACATTATACTGTAGGTTGGGCAGAAATCGTAAACCCCAACCTCTCATAACTCAAAAAGGACTACAGTAATCGAGCTAACATTTCTACCAACTAGGCAGACTTGGCTATACTAGGGAATATGTGTATAATTTGACGACTCATTTGCTTAAGCCCTTTTTGAGTTACAGAGGTTAGAGGTTACGATTTCTGCCCAACCTAGAATGAACGGACTATAGTGTTTGTATATCTTGGTAACGTTCACAATATAGTACAAAATTATACAGTGTTATGACAATACCCCGGCATCAATAACACGATTTGGGAACTAGAAGGTTGTTCTTTACACACACAGAACGATTTTTTTCCAGATCGGCCTGGATGATTCTGCCAATAGACTACCGTGTTTTCTGTAATAGTGCATATCAAGCTAACTATAATATAATAGAATATCATTATGTAATATAATATATATTACATTACTTATGTATTCATAATATACACTCGATCTAGTTTCTATGGTATTTACCCAATACAAAACAATGACAAAAAAAAACATCACAACAGATATTGTTTACAAACAATTCCCGCTTAAGCCAAGGTCCCAAAGTCAAGCGGCCTTTCAGGGCGGATTGAGAAAAGTCGATCCAGCTTAAGCGCGGCTCGAGTTTGGCTTAAGTTTTGTCCTCGCAAAAACGAATTTCTCTCTTGGCTTAAGTCTGGCTTAAGCCAAAACGCTCGCAAAAACGCGCCTTAGTGAAAAAGTGCCGCTTGACGTCATGCGCGCGCGGGTCGGATATTCGGGCAGAAGTGAATATACCTGTTAGTCTATGTATCTTGGGACGTACTACAACACCCACTAAATGTCCGCTGGGCTGGGATCGAACGCAGGTCAAGCAGATTTACACGAGAATGGTTTACGACTACAAGAGCCTAGACTATAAGCTCACACGGTATACGCCTGGGGCACCTGATGAGTATACTGAGGCTCCTCTGTTAATATTGCAGCACCCTTACCTTGCTATCAGTAGTTGTATCAGTAGGTGCTGTAATCGGGACCCCAGCCTAGTTTGTGCAACCCACTTTTCAACAGGCGTACACTCTAGGCATAAATATAATAAATCTAGGGCATACATCGTGTCTTTCCCACTATCTGATATGCTGATATGACGTGTTGTGGGTTTTTATTATATATTGTTTTTAATTATTATTGAGGATTCTGCATGTTTTTGCCATTATCGAGTAATGGATTCTAGCACCTATTCCAGGAAATTTGGAACACAATCATGAATCTTATAACATATGTTTTCTATTATGCAAGTCATATTATTAACCCCTTCATTACCGGTGCCGTTCCTTTAACTATATTTAGGCTACTATTAGAAGATGTTATTCAGTTTAAAAAGGGCCTAACAAGCATCCAACTATCTAACTTAACCCTTTTTACTACCACAGATTCTTAAACTACACAAGAACGACTAAATTTAGCTAGAATATAATACAGAAATGTTGCCGGTAAGGAAGGGGTTAAAGGTTTCTAAAAAGTGTTCAAATTATACTCTTAAGACATGTATCAGTGTTATGCTACAGGTAAGTAAGTGGTCTATTATGCACACTCAATTGACCACTTACTAGTTTCAGGCTAAAAGGAAGTTGGAGCTGTAGACATCGATAATAATTAACAGAACTATCACCTAAATTGCGATTGTAGTGCTTATATAAATACATAAAACCCAATTCAATATACTTTTTATCCATTAGAAACCTACATTATTATTTTATTTTTGTTTAATATCGATGTTTATGGCTCCAACTTCCTTATAGACCAAAACTCGCAAGTGGTCAATTCTTACTGTGACGCTCACCGCTTCCCCCAGAACCGCATGGCTTACTCGCTAGGACTCGCCAGGGCAGAGAATGTAGCTACAGTCTACCTATCATTGTGTAGTTTCCTTCTCGAGAAAGCTTGTGTTGCAGACAGTTCAGAACTGTTCTTTATTTTCGTCTGTCACAATCCTTTCTATTTTATTTAGTCAATTGAAAGTATTGTGTTAAGTAGTTGAATGATGGGAAGGCGAGCGGGAGAGAGAGAGAGAGAGAGAGAGACCAGGTTGTGTGACTTGGTGGTGAGTGTGGCGCGTGGCTGGCCCCCTTACATAGGCCTCGCGGGATTCGTTGCCTCCTGCCTAATGCCCCCTTCACACATACAGGACTCGGGCGCCGAATACAGCAGAGTAGCGATTTTGTCCCCCGACTTTTGGAGTTGGCTCGGTATGCCGCATCCAACGGACTTCACCAGACTACAGCCGCATACAGCCGACGTTGTCGTCTTGACTCCGGAGAAGTCTTGAGACTCGAACCGACCAAAAAAATAACGGTCATTTTTACATGCCGACTTCACCCGCATCTATAAGACTTCAGCCGATCGACTCCAGAATACAGACGATCGACTTCAGAGTCGAACCGCATACACTGGCATAAAGCCGACACATACAGGTTCTGTGGCCAACGGAGGTATATACGTCCTCGCCGAAAAAACATCGTAGCAGCGAAACGACTGCACCTATGGCTTTCATATTTTTACCACATGTACCTTACCCTTTTGGCTACCCACCACAAAAATCCCAAATCCCTCCTCCTACCCACACGCTGACTGTCGGTCCCGTCAGAAGGAAAACAAAAAAGGAAAATATGTGGCGGCGAAACGACTGCACCAATCGGTTCCATATTTGTGTGACAAGTCCCTTACCCTTCTGCCTTCCCCCCACCACACCCCCAACTGCCTCCCACCACCCACTTCCAGCGTATCCGTACGAAGAAAAGGAAAAAAGGAAAATCCGTGGTGGCGAAAGTACCTCACCAATCGGCTTCATATCTGTCAAAACACAAGTCAATTACCCTTCTACCTTCCCCCCATCAACCCCAAAACCACCCTCCCACCCATACATTCCGATACCATAAAAGTCTCTGTAGTCTATAGTGTCTTTTCAGCTACTTTCGGGACCATCGGGGACCTGTTTTCTGGCGAGGGGAGTGTTTTTTTTACCATTATCCTTCCTTTCTCTCCCAACTTGATAGATTTAGCCCCCCCCCCAAAAAAAAAACAAAAAAAAATCTGGCACTGGCAGAAGCACACCGTCAAAATTGGCTGGCACTCAGCGGGTTAAATGAGAGGGAAGAGAGTAGGAAGAGAAGAACAGGGGGTAGTAGGGAGGTAGTGAGGGAGGGAAGAGGTGGATGAGAAGAAGGGAGGAAGAAGGAGGAAAAGAACGAAGACAGGAGGAGAAGGAGGAAAAGTAGGGAGAGAGGAGGAAAAGAAGGAAGGGAGGGAAGGAGAATGAGAAGCAAGAGGAGGAGGAGAAGAGAGGGAGGGAGTTGAATGAGAAGCAGAGAGGAGGAGGAGAAGGGAGGAAGGGAGGAGAATGAGAAGGAGAGTGGAAGAGGGTGATCTCGTCGAATACTGGGTCAAGTGCACTGCGTGGGGCCTATATATAGGGGCCGTGTCGCCGTTCTGTGGTTGGGAATTTTTTTTATTTTTTTTGGTCAGCTTGATGCGGCTGTTTGCGGTTCGAGTTGGGTGTTGTCGGTTGGATGTTTCTGTTGTCTGCTCAAGTTGGCTCGACTCTTCTGCCATATTGGGTTCCGGGTGTTGTCATACGTCTGCACTCCTGTCAATGTGGTTGGAGTCTGCTGTATGCGGCTGCATGCGGATGAATTCCGCTGTTGTCTGTTGTACTCGTATGACTCATATTTTTGCATAATTTTTAATTTTTTTATGCAAATTTATGCAAATTTATGCACAAGACTTCAGCAGACTTCAGCAGACTTTTTCGGTTGTACTCGTGTCCGGCGGCTGTACTCTGGTGTATGCGGCAGTAGTCTTTATGCTACACATGATACACAATTCGAGCCGACATACACAAGGACTACAGCCGCATACAGAAGACTTGGTACGACTAGCGCCGACTAGAGCAGACTACTCCCCGCATCCACCAGACAAATTTCAAGTCTGGCCCAAATTTCAAAACTGACAAACATTTTCGTCGCGGACCGCGACTTGACACGCATTGCCCGGACTTCACCAGACTACAGACGACTACAGCCGCATGGGTAGGAATAGGTGCCGACTTGATGCCGCATGCAGCAGAGTCGCTATTCGGTTGCTTTCTGCTGCATTCGGCGCCCGAGTCCTGTATGTGTGAAAGGGGCATAACACTGCCTACTAGGCGGCTGCTTACTGGGCGACTGTCGCGCGCCTTCGTGCCATTCCTGCGAACTGGGACTCCAGCGAGGCGGTCCCTGGGAATATCCTTGTCAGATCCGTCTCAGACAGCATACTCTTAACATCTCCCATGAACTGTTCCACACTCTTATCTTAGAATATTTCTCTCCTACTGCCTCTATCATTTCCACTACTTCCTCACCTTTTATTAATAGCAATCCCCCTCTGGTTCCCTGCATCCACACCTTGAATTGGTGGCCAGACTGTATTATATGCTGGATCTCACATGTCTTATGTACTAGGCTAAGGTTGAAGATAGTCATTGTCTTTTTGGGAGATTGTATTGCTCGGACTGTCTCCATCAATCACTAATGTTTCTACAGGGTTAAATAATGCTAGACTAGGGATCAGGTACCTTGCTGTTGGTGTTTTCACTGTGTGTAGGCTACTTTTGAGCTGCACGACACTACGGATTCTGTGGGTTACCTGGGTGGATCTTTTGTCTGTGCACCTTGGAGTTTAGACTGTGTAGTGCGTGAGGGCTGCTTGCCTAATCCACCCAACACTGTTCTAACTCTATTTGCTTTTAATTTTGAGGGTCGCCAGGAGGATACTCGATACTTGTGATCGAGAATCCTCAAGAGAGCACCCCTTCATATTAACGTAATCAGGCCGCACAGACCCAAGGTCCACACTAGGCTAGGAGCTGCCTTGCTCCACCAGAATTCTGTACCTTTGCGCATCCCAGCTAGACTTTATTAACCCGGGTAGACATTAGCTGGATTAGATCATATACTCTTTTATGCATACCCATTATTTCTACACAAGCATTTTGAGGTCTAGGTTGCTGTAGAGAGACACAACCAGCATAGACCGGTTTTGTTAATAGGAGTACTACTTTTTCGTGGCGATCATTATTACTGTTGCACCGCTTATAATATTTTTGTGTCCAATAACATTATAGGTCCAGCCTTTTTGTGTATTTAGCCTACACGTGCATTGTCCTGCCTCCTGCTATTTTGTGGTTCCATTTCCGATACGTTCTTCTTAGTAGCATCCGACATTATTCAGAAGATTCCTTGTTCGGTGCTTGAGGACCTTACAACACTTTCTTTCATAAAGGAGTGACATATATTATTGATTAAAGTAACGTTAAGTAAACCTTCTTAATAGGCTGTTTCAGAGAACATCAGCCTATAGTAGAAGCACATAGATACTGAGAGTTAAGATACCCCGCTATCGCAGATATAACTCTGGAGAGTATATGTGTTCTTTGTTCGACGGGATTATATATCAGGGGTTGGATCTAGCGTTTCCGTTGTTGCATTTATGCCAGTCTAGTCCAATGTATAAGAGCCTCTGATTTATACGAGACCCGATCGTAACATTACGGTGTACAGTCGGGGTCAGGAATATATAAACACTTCCTAACGATAAGAACAAGGCAGTGAACTTTAACTATAGTCTGTTTATTTTCAATTGGCGGTAAATTAGAAAGCTCCCATCAAGATTTTTCAGTTGTTTAGAAGATTTTGTAGTGAACTATGGTGCTAATTATATAAAATTGGTCTTAATATGATGCAGAGACATAGTAGTTTCATATGTGTCCATTAAGTATCGATAAATCAGCTGCTGAGTGATACAATTTACCGTCAGATGAAATTAACCCGTGTATAGTGATCACTGTAGTTTGATCTGTGTGCCTCAACCAGTTTTCCATATTAGTTCGCTAATGTATCATAATTGTGCCTCCAGAACAACAGTCCAGAAAGGCCTGACCACGAGTGTATCCTGAGTCAGAACTATGTTGCAACAAAATAACTGGGACCTTTCGATAAGAAGCTCTTCTTATCAGCAGGTAATCAACGCTTGCCCTCTTTCTTTCTAAGCCTTACAGTAAACAGAAAACAGTGATAAAGGTTATAGTCCGGTCATTCTAGGTTGGGCAGAAGTCGTAACCTCGAACCTGTGTAGCTCAAAAAGGGCTAGAGCAAATGAGCTGTCAATTCATACACATATTCCCTAGCCAAGTCTTCCTAGTTGGTAGCTCAATTACTCTAGTCCTTTTTGAGTTATGAGAGGTTAGGTGTTATGATTTCTGCCCAACCTAGAATGAACGGACTATAGTAGGATCTGCCGCAGGGCTTGGACATAGACAAGGTACTGTGAAGGATGTCAAATGGAAGACGGTAGTAGTCATGGTAGTCATATACTGTATATATATATACAGTATATATATTATTATTATTTTTATTTTATTTTATTTTTGTTTTTTTGTTTTTTTGGGGGGGAGGTTAAATAAAAATTACGAAATTGAGTTATGACCATTTTTGAATTTGTCATGACACGCAGAATATATTGGTGTAAGTGCTTTTTGTTAGGGGATATTTTTGTGGCTACATAAGTTTATACAAATATTTCGTATTTTTACCTAATAAATTGGGTGTACTGTACAGTATATACCAACGGATCTGCCTTGCTTAGGCCAATCGGCTTTCTGCAGACTCCCATTTTCTTATGTTCTTATATAAGTCTAGGGCAAAATGTACCCATATTTCCCAGTTTCACATGAATGCCTAATTACGGAAACATAATATTAACAAAATATAATAAAATACAAACTTTTAAAAGTGGATACTACTTAAAGCAATAATTTAAATGTATGCTTATGCAATATACTGTATATACGTATGAGACAGACAGTTCACAACAAATATTCAGTTGATCTCGGCAAGTTTTAGCTCCTCTAATATAGATTGACATTATATGAACGGCTCTCTAGGCCACATAAATGACCACAAATTAAGATACCATATAAAATTGCATTCGCCATGTCATGAAGAATTCAAATATAAAGGTACAAGCTTATTAGAGAAAACTGCTTAATAAGGGAGCCCACCTCGCTTGTTTTCTCTTTCTCTCTCTTTCTCTCTTTGGCTTGTATCCACTCGGCCTCATTCAGCCTACTGTTTTAAGACGTTTACCCCCATCCAGGTGTCAATATTTTCCTGGCGAGTGGTAGCGAGCCAGCATATATATAATTTTGTTTTGACAGCAAGCTAAATTTGTACATTTTTTGATAGAAAAATGTCTCCGGCGGAGCCAGATATCTCCATACAATGCTTGCTCGCTATCGCTCGCCAGGAAGAAATCGACACCTGGATGAGGATAAACGTCTTAAAACAGTTGGCTTAATGGGGCCGAATGGATACAAGCCAGGGAAAGAGAGAAAAGGAGAGAAAGAAAAAAAGCCGGTGTCCCCTTAAACATTCTTAAAATTATACTCAGGCACCTTGCTTTTTTAGGGTTTGATATCCAAATCTCGAAATTGGTTTTTTCATGAACCGCTGAATCCAAAGGTAAAAACCATGGGGCTTTTGGGGGCTACATTATTATTATTATTATTATTTTGTTTTTATGTTTTTTGTTTTGTTTATTTGTTAAAGTCATATATTTTCTAACTAATGAATTACTGAACAAAGACAGTAAAATTTCATATACCATTGTTTTTTCAACGTCATAAGGAATCCAAGTATTATAATGTAGGTAAAACTTGAATAGAGACAAGTGCCCACAAAATGTTGACAAATATAATTATTATCCTTAGACTCTTTTCGTTATCTGGAATAATGTTTTACTACGTATCCTACTACATATGTTTTGTTATGTTGTACAGTTGCCCACATGAATTTGCATACACTCCGCGACTTTATGTATGAAGGGAAAATTAACATGATTAGAAGTATACGTTCTTATGCAGTAGTGGAATAATAAGACCAGTTAACGGTTTTGTAGGAAATTTATCGTTTTAATCAATCATACTATGTTTATTTCCATACATGAAATCACGGAGTGGATAACTTCATGTGGCCAACTGTACAGTCTCTATAAGCTTGGTAAATTTCTATTAATACAGTTTCAGTATAATATGTATATACACTGTATATATATATATATATATATATATATATATATATATATATATATATATATATATATATATGTACTGTATATATATATATATTTGTTATTCTTTCTTTCTTTCTTTTACCAGTGTAGATGGCAGAGTTGTATTACAAGTTCAATTTGAGACATGGAGATATATGGCTGGAGCGGTGGTGAGAATCCGTCCTGACACCTTTCTCTTCGCTTCTCCCACACAAGATTGATATTACATTATTATTACCATGTCTTAAGTTTGCGTTCTGATGCAGACACAGTTCGCTTGGTTGCCTTAGTCGCTTACTTTCATGTGGACTTTCATGTGGCCCTTATACTGGTGACCGGTCAACTCAACCAGTAGACTATTTCAACCAGTAGCTCTCAACCAGTACCAAATCAACCAATACGGTTAGGTTAGGTTAGGTTAGGTTAGTACTATATTTTGGCACTGGTTTGGTTGGTCTGGGTTAATTTGGCACTGGTTGAGAGCTACTGGTTGAAATGGTCTACTGGTTGAGATGACATGGAACCCCTTATACTGTATACTTGATTAGCTCACCATATGAAAGTTGTGTATTATGCATTATTAATATATTACGCAAGACTGTATCAACACACTTATTACGCGTACTATAGTCTATTCGCTGTAAGTAGGCGATAAATCATGAACTCTACCCTCTGTAACTCAAAAAGGGCTAGAGCAAATTGGCTGTAAATTTCCACATCTATACCTTGACTGACTCTCCCCAAATGGTAGAAATGTTAGCTCGATTACTCTAGTTGTTTTTTAGTTACAGAGGTTAGAGGTCATGATTTCTCACCTACTTACAGCGAATAGACTATAGTTATGTGTTCCATTATGTACATGCAACTATTATAATGTAGGTAATTATTTTGTTTACAAAAATACAATTTATGACATGTTTAGGAAGGCGAGTAATATTACGTGGCTCATTGTTAATATTGCTATTATTGTGTCTATTATCATTATTATTATTATCATTAGTAATATCATTATCATATTATTTTTCTAATTATTATTATTATTATTATTAGTAGTAGTAGTAGTAGTAGTAATAGTAGTAGTAGTAGAAATAATAGTAGTAGTAGTAATAGTAGTAGTGGGTCACAAGTCAAGCAGGTGGCCTATGCAGATGACCTCACTGGAGCAGGAAAAGTCAACGATCTCAAGAGCTGGTGGGAGCAAGTATCAGAAGTAGGCCCAGAAATAGGATACCACCCAAACGCCAGGAAATCTATACGAATAGTAAAACCAGAACATTATGAAAATGCGATGAAGCTTTTAACGGTAGCGAAGTGGTCGTAACAAAAGACAGACAGCGTCATCTCGGGCGGGCGGTGATTGGCACAAAAGAGTCCAAGTGGGTAAAAAAAAATGAAACACTGGCCAAAATTGCGAAGACGGAACCACAGGCAGCGTGTTCGGCATTCACACATGGGGTCAAACATCACTGGACCTACTTGATGCGTACCGTTCCAAACGTGAGTCCATAACTACAACAGCTAGAAGATGCCATCAGAGACAAACTCATCCCAGCGTGGGTAAAATTCCATACCCCAAGTGCTACAGAGTGGGAGTTGCTTGCACTTCCTCCTCGTAAGTTGGGAGGGCTTGGAATCATCAATCCTGTGAGGAGGGCGACAACGGAACACCAGAACTCAGTAAAGATAACAGGGCCTCTCACTGAACGCAACATAGCACAAGATTCTGACGGTTAAGTGGACCGGGCGGACATTTACAACATCAGACAGACCATCACGTCAGAGAGGCATACCTCACAACAAAATTTCCTGGCACAATTGATGTGACAACTTTCCCGGAGACTAGCAAGAAAAATACAAATAGCACAAGAAAAGGGTGCTTCAAATTGGCTGACAACACTACCAAGCAAGGCAAAAGGCTTCAATCTCAACAAACAAGATTTTAGTGATGCCACTGCACTGAGGTATGGTTGGCCAATTGAAGGACTGCCCGATCGATGCGTTTGTGGAGTCAACAATGATGCAGACCATTGCCTGATATGTAAGAAGGGTGGGTTCATCAGCATCATGCACAATGAAGTGAGAGACGTAACGGCGAACATGCTCAGGGAGGTGTGTCGTGATGTGGTGTGCGAACTATCAACATTCCCTTGGACGGAGAGATCTTGCAGCACAGGATGGCTAACACATCCAATGAAGCACGAGTGGACGTTAGTGCAAGAGATTTTTGGACAAGAGGACAGCGAGCGTTCTTCGACATAAGAATATTCGACCCAATGGCCCTTAGCTATAGCAAGCTGTCTCTGGATGCTGCACACAAGAGGAACGAACAAGAGAAGGTCAGGGCATATGGGGAAAGGATCCTAAATATCGAACAAGGCAGCTTTACCCCACTAGTCTTCACCAGATCTGGAGGGATGGGACCCAGGGCCCAGTGCTTCTATTCAAGGCTAGCAGAGATCATCGCAGAGAAGAAGCAACAGCCTAGGAGCCAAGTTGTAGCCTGGATGAGATGCTGCCTATCTTTCTCGTTGCTCAGATCAGCACTACTATGCCTGCGGGGAACAAGACTGTCTGCACCATAACCAGCGACGGTGGCAGACGTGGACTACGAGACAGCGGTAGCAGAAAGTGGCATAATGAGGTGACTGGATTGAAGTTGCATGGTGTAGAGTAGTAGTATAGTAGAATAGTAGGAATAGAGTAATATCTGATGTTTGTAAAATGTAATGAATGTACAATATTAAAAAAAAAAAAAAAAAAAAAATCCACGATGATGAGTCTGAGTGCAAACCCCGGAATAGGAAGCAGAGGTACGACTACCAAGTCGTGTGCAATGATGACTGTTCCGACCTTGTTTAGGGTCCAAAGGGGTGATGTACAGGCTGAGTGGTTTAAAGTAGAAAAATAGTAGTAGTAGTAGTAGTAGTAGTAGTAGTAGTAGTAGTAGCAGTAGTAGTAGTAGTAGCAGAGGGTCGCATAGGGAGGCGACTGGATTGAAGTTGCATGGTGTAGAGTAGTAATATAGTAGAATAGTAGGAATAGAGTAATATCTAATGTTTGTAAAATGTAATGTATGTACAATATTTAATAAAATTCAAAGAAAAAAAAAGTAGTAGTAGTAGTAGTAGTACATTATGTAACTATTGAAGTGTGGGAAATAGTGTATGTTAAGAGTAAGTAAGGTAAGTAGTATAATGTACAGTATATAGGTAGTGTGAGCCATGAGCCAGTACTATACAACGTATATAATGCGGTCGTTATGGCTCATTAAGAGGACTGGGTGAATGACCATTTGGCCCACAGCCCTCACACTCTACACTCATTCCGGGAAACATCGCACTCCAGATACACTATGCTCGGTTCAATTTGACTTGGCAGCAAATTATCACACTTTAAAATGTACATCTGCGGTCGTTACTTCGTATACACTTTGAAATCTCGAGTGGATTTCATGAAATTCCGAAATGCAGATAGGTCTATCATGTAAACAATAATAAGAGTCAGTTCATCCCTAGATAGCAAATTAACTCTCTAGCTCCAACAAGTTGTTCCTAAACTGAGTAAAATCGTCGAATAATAATAGAAATAATCTGGCAAAAACGTATCAAAATGTCCCTAAGAGATTATAAGATCCTAAATTTGTTTTAATGATAACCAAATTAACATATACAGGCACCATTGTATTCTAAGGGTTAACACTATCGGGTGCGACGTGTTGGGGGTTATTATGATATTTTGTTTAGTTATTACTCAGGGTTTTGATTGTTTTGCCATTTTCGACCAATGTATTTCTAGTTTTCTCCCTGGACTAAAAATAAAAGGTACCTCTACAGACCCCCTTCCAACTAAAATAACGTCACTCAGACCCCCTTCAAGCTAAATACGTACGTTTTTTCAGTAGAAAATGTTTTCAGTCAAAGGCCAGTTTCTCCTAAATTGCAGTCTCGCTTTCGCTCGCTCAGGAAAAAATGGACATCGCACAAAAAAAAAAAAAAAAAATCAACAGCTGTGGGTGAAACCTCTTATAATCGCCGATCTTTTGAGGTGAAACGTCTTAAAATCTCCAAACTGGAAGTGGAGTGAAACAGGGAGGATCTACATAGACCCACCTGGCACCAGATAGGTTAAGGGGAGCGAACTGTTTTTTTTCCCCTTTCTTGGTTGTATCCATTCGGCCCCATTGAGCCTACTGTTTTAAGACATATATCCCCATCCAGGTGTCGATTTCTTCCTGG
This sequence comes from Lithodes maja, assembly GCA_037953745.1. Taxonomy (NCBI): domain Eukaryota; kingdom Metazoa; phylum Arthropoda; class Malacostraca; order Decapoda; family Lithodidae; genus Lithodes; species Lithodes maja. The sequence goes on along the minus strand of JBAKBP010021893.1, from coordinate 23,200 downwards.
CAAGAGATAGCGAGCCAGCATTTTATGGAGAAATCCGGCTTCGCCGGAGAAATTTTTCTATCGAAAAATGTACAAATTTAGTCAGCTGTCTAACTCAATATCCAAAATATGGTGGTTCGCTATCGCTCGCCAGGTATAAACCGACACCTGGATGGGGATAAACGTAGTAAAAACAGTAGGCTGAATGGGGCCGAATGGATACAAACCAGAGAGAGAAAAAAAGCAGGTGACCCCCCGTAAAATGACTGGCTCTGGGGAACAACTGACTCTTGCTACAACACAATGACTGGCTCTGGGGAACAACTGACTCTTGCTACAACACAATGACTGGCTCTGGGGAACAACTGACTCTTGCTACAACACAATGACTGGCTCTGGGGAACAACTGACTCTTGCTACAACACAATGACTGGCTCTGGGGAACAACTGACTCTTGCTACAACACAATGACTGGCTCTGGGGAACAACTGACTCTTGCTACAACACAATGACTGGCTCTGGGGAACAACTGACTCTTGCTACAACACAATGACTGGCTCTGGGGAACAACTGACTCTTGCTACAACACAATGACTGGCTCTGGGGAACAACTGACTCTTGCTACAACACAATGACTGGCTCTGGGGAACAACTGACTCTTGCTACAACACAATGACTGGCTCTGGGGAACAACTGACTCTTGCTACAACACAATGACTGG
>JBAKBP010021893.1:0-17500 GCA_037953745.1 Lithodes maja | reverse complement strand
TCCTCACACCAATACAATGTCGATCGTAATAATTCATAATCATATTTAGGAAATAAATGTTGGCTGCCTAGTTACTTTGATCGAAATATAATATCGAACTTTGGCCCGGCTTCCCAGACAAACCCCATCATCGTCGGTGGTAAATTATCATAGTTCTGCCGTATTCCTAGCCAGTCAATATGGAATGATAGTTATTGTATTTGCAATGAAAGTAATGTAATAATGTTCCAAAACGTCTCATTTCTGTTACAAAAAGAAGAATATGATACAGCAGATCTATAGTTATGACCACTGACATTGATGGGGTTTGTTTAGGAATACATACCTTTGCCCGAGAAATAGAAAGGCTGAAGTCTGGCTCAAATATTGTGTCTAAATTTCGCTACTTCAGCTTGAGGAGAATTAGAAAATTGGCATTGCCCCATTGTTTACATTCCTCACCCGACCCCACCCAAAGCGCCTTCTTAAGCCGGTCGGACTATAGCCAAAATTTAGGAAAGAAAAACGTTCATCAATTCTGAAAGGGTTAAAACCAGTCCTATAATAAATTCCTATTTTGTGTTTCTTATTATTACATATACAAAGTTAGTTATGCTTTAGTTTTTATTGTGCCTTTGGAAACGGTAAGATGGCCAAAGCAACACAATTTATATGAATGATCCTGTATTGCTTCTCATATTCAATCCAGTCACAAAGTAACACTGACATAGACTAACTGACTTCCACATTATTGACATAAAATGTATAGAATATATACCTCTTACTGCTGACTGGATGTTATATTAGTTATTATAGAATATGAAATATCTTTATCTTACCTTTAGATACCTTTGGATGTGTTCGCCGCTCTTCTAGCGGCACCAAGGAGCGCGACGCCCCTCGTTATGGGTGGTGATTTGGTGCAGTAGACTGTTTGAAGCGACAGCTTCATGGACGGATCGGAAATAGTGATATAATCATAATATTATTCCAAACAAAATGAATACAATTAATTTGAAGTATAATCTTTACAAATTATTTTTATCAGACAAAGATGACTGATAAAGTTTTCGGTGTAAATTTACCTGGTAATTGTCACTACTAAGTTAATTATAAATGTTCACTGAGGTAACTATTGCCTTTAAAGTTCCTATCTCTCACACGTTTGCTCATCATATTGTACCAAATCGATTTATGAAAGACACTTGAAGATTAAATTTGATTTTCATGTCCCTTTACAATCAAGTTGTTTAGGATTGATACTCTGAATTACTGTAACACCTACAGAACTGTTTTTCTGTCACTATAGCACTGAGTTTAGCCTGGGTAAGTTGTCAATATGGGGGTAAGGAATCGTGGAGGTCAGTCTTGTCAAAGACCTTTGTTTACAAAAGGATTTTTGTTACAATTGGAACTGTACCAACAATTGCTCACAAAAAAAAAAAAAAAAATCGCAAACGAAATACTATTAAAAATACAAACTGTATATTGTTAAGACACACGCACACGGTCTCTCACTCTCACTCTCTCTTTCTCTCTCTCTCTCTCTCTCTAAAACGAACTATAATAATCTAATCGCTAGAAGTGAAGAAACCCTACGAAATGCTGAGAGATATTTCCAAGAAAATGGTCTAATGCTCTACACCAAAAAGACTCTGTGCTTCCTCATAGGAACACGTCTGATAATAAAGAAATACCAAGAACACCTCCATCCAATTCGGTGATAATAAAATCAAACCCTCCATCCACGTTAAAAACCTTGGTGCTTGGTGCTTGGTTCAATATAATATGCTCTTCGACAAGTATTATAGCCATCAAACAAAACATATAATGGGGGCCTTGTTGTACAAAAATAGAACTATCTTCTATGGTAATATGATATCTTCTACATTATTATTTTAGTTTTATAGCTATGTATTATATACGTGACTTTATCGATGTGAATGCAAATAAATTATATGCAGGTATTCAAGTATGCATAATGTGTGTGTATATGTATGTAAACGCACATCTGTGTGTATGTTGAATGTGTGCATGTGTGTATATATATATATATATATACATATATATATATATATATATATATATATATATATATATATATATATATATATATATATATATATACAGTATATAAGGGGACACTCGTTACAAGCAGCTTTTACTTATCGGGGAGATAAGTTTTTACTTCTTACGCATAGAGAGAGAAAAAAAAAAAAAAAAAAAAATCGCCCATTTATAACCAAAGATCCTTCATGAACTGAACAAATCATCTAAAGAAAATATAATATAGGAAAGAAAGGCGTCATTGTAGTGAAGGAGTAAGTTATCTTGTAAGTGGGTATGAGAAAACCTTTACCTAAACCACTAAACTACAAATAATTAACATTACGCGACAATAGAAGGACCCCTGATTGAGCAACAGGCAGGAAGTTGATCTCTTGTGGTGAGGAAAGTAGATTTTGTTTTTATTAAGTATAATACATATTTTACCATAATATACTGTTACTAGAGGATATAATTATGTATATACATTAACTGGATGGTGATTGAAGGATTTAAATAGCAGAAGAGGACATGGTGAACATTATATACATTAACATCAGTATAGGTGACGTCACTATTGTTTTATGCATTGGATGTTGTATTGTGTATTGTATGTATTATTATTAAACTGCCTTGTAAAACACACTATTTGGAGCCCTTACAAATCAATATGATAAATGGGCTCAGCCAGTTATTATGAAGTGTAATTGTAAAATTTTGTAATTTTATTTGGCTAAATGAACTGATTTGTTTGTTTGTTTTAAATGGCCTGTATGAGTTAGAGGGCTAAATTATATGAGCTTTACTCCTTGTATTCCTCAGATCCATCTTAAGATTAGAAAATTCGTCCAAACAATAAAACACCTAAAATTAAATATATAAATAAATAAAAGAAAATTACGTCGCTAGTACTGAGAAGGTTAAGAATCACTCTCACCACAAGATATATTACGTACGAATCTCTTATTAATGTTGTAAGTGATCATGAGAGGGCCTTTGCACGCACCGCTAAACTACGAGAGTAATTACTACTTACTGAACAGTAGAAGGCCCCTTAATTAAGACAGGGATAGGAAGTGTCTCGCTTGGTGGTAGTGAAAGTCCAGTATATCTTAAAGGGAGATGGATCGTTTTTCTAGATCCCCTTCTCCCTCATGTTTAGCCCCATTAGTTTTCAGAAAAATGTTGGCCCCATTAGTTTGTAGATTTGAAGACCTTCCGCCTAATTTATCTGTCAATATTAAGACCTTTCATGCTATTTAGGTGTCGAAAAATGTACAAATTAATCTAGAAGGGGGATCTAATGGATGCTTATTTAAGTTTGATTGAGATCTAGGGAAGAAACTAGAAAACGAATATAAAAATGAGAAAATCAACCAAAAAGTGAACCCTCCCCACTTAAAGGGTTAATTTATTACATACTTAATGGTGTGTGCATATAAGTTAAATGAATGGTAACTGGATGATGAAGGGACAATGGAGACATTCTTATGTTAAATGTGCAGGTCCCTAATGTCTTTTGTTCTACAACATGCAAAATAAACATGGATGTATTTAATTATGTTATACCTTTTATCAATCTGAAATGACGTTTTCACATCAAATATCGACAGTCTTGAGAGTTGATAGATGCTTCTTACTTTTTTTCATGACGATAGTGTTCATCTGAATATGGCATTTACGAATTGAATAAGTATATTCGTATATGAGAGAGAGAGAGAGAGAGAGAGAATTGTGATAAACTGTTTACTTAGAATTGCAACCATGGGCTATGTGTGTGTGTGTGTGTGTGTGTGTACATTTGTTCACGACCATGCCATCTGCTTAATAGCTTAGGTTAAATGAAAGAACAGGTAAAATGGTAAAGATCGCGCATCCCATTAATTAATGCAGAATCACAAAAAAAAAAAAAATTGTCGGCAAATTTATATCGCCAACTCTGTCCTGTTAACATTTATATCGCCAACTCTGTCCTGTTAACATTTCGTGGTCTTTCTGCATTGGTGTCGGTATTTAAGACATTTGGTAGATCATTATACTTTGTTTCAGTCTTATAAAACTCGATATCAAAAGTTTTCAGACCAAAGTTGCCGAGAAAAATGTGTGAAGAATCGCTTGTGTGACTCGTGTGGTGTTATGTGGTTAGTGTTTAGGTTACCCCCGTTGGTGGTGTTCTCCAACCACCTGAAGGAGGTAGTCTCAGCACTCCCCTCAGTTACTGCAGTCTTTACAATTCATAATTATACCGTTGGTAGATGGATTCTTACCCCAAGTAGTAGCATGAATATAAGAGGAGTTGTTGGTTGGCTCAAGGCCGCAGTTGCTCGCGTGTGTGCGGCTAGTGACACGCATTATGAAAAGCATTTCTCACAATATCTAACCTTTTACATACCTTATCATTACAATATTATTAATTTGACGAAAAATATAAATCTTTTCCACAATACGTAGATCTATCTATCTATCTATATGCTCAGGCCCAATCCCCATTTTGGGGGTAGCCGACTCAAGACAGAGCAAGAACAGGGAAAACACAAAAACAACATAAAACAAAAAATAAACACAGATAAAAAACACAAACTCTCACACATCCAAGTCACCCAGGAGAAGACCCAGAGACCAGGGTTACCAAGGTCGCTCCAGCACTCCCCCGGCCCCTGACCACCCGGAGAGGTTCCGATCTCGGCAGGCAGACATGCAGCGGAGCCAAAGCCACAAGCCCTCCCACCACACTTCCAGGCACACCCTTCATATTAATCGTCTCCCCGGGCCAGGCGCCTGATGGACTATTATCTAGTCCAACTTGCGCCCGACCCCTTACTCCAAATGACCACGTGTTCACTCAACTATTCACAAGCATTCTCCATTCACTCCTGTCCACCACCACTTCCCCTGCCTGATCTATAGTCATTCCTCTATCATCCAAAGCCTTTCTTACACAGTCTCTCCATCTCAATGGGGGTCTTCCTGCCCTTCTATCTCCCCTTGTACCTGACTCACATATTCTCTTTGTAAGCCTTTCATCTCCCATTCGTTCAACATGACCATACCAGCTCAGCACCCTTCTGTCCACTCTGGCTGACAAATGTTCCTGCTGCCCCACTCTCCTACGTATCTCTTCATTCCTCAATCTGTCTCTACGAGTAACTCCACACATACTCCTCAAGCAGCTCATCTCCATCACATCCAGCCCTCTTTTCTCCTTTTTCTTCAGAGCCCATGTCTCAGCCCCATACATCACTGTTGGCACAACAATTCCTTGATACAGTGCACTTTTTACTTTCACTCCGAGATTTCTCGTCTTCCACATACTTCCCATTCGTAGATAGAGGTCTTAAAAATAGTAGTAATACAATGGTTTATCCAGACCACGTCAACCTTAATACAAGATATTATTGTCTCTTTCCAGCCGTCAGGTTGCAGACACTACCCACCCCTTTGCTTTCTGTGGTAATCCTTTCTTACGGTTGCAAGGTTTCTGGATTTATCCCCAATATTACCCCCGGCTAAGAAACGGTCCAGTCCTCAGGACTATAACCTATAGTCCCCGTTTCCTTGGCGATTGATTTGCATCCCGTGGTGGAGGGCATATTGCCACAAGGGGTAGAGTCTGCTCTGGGATCTTCGGTTGCCTCTGGCCATAGCAACGTGAATAACTGTGTTCGGATACTGTTGTGACAAGGAGTTGAGCATCTGTGAGTGTTGTATCCCTACTCTGGGGAGACTGCAGGCACCAATCGAGTACCCAGGGAAGGCCACATAGGCATATGATAAGAAGTTGTTGGAGCTCCTGTTTCATTTGCCTTTGCATGGCTACCCTCACTGTTTCTATCTGAGCCTTACTTACACAGAGAGTATCCAGCTAACTCTTACAAAAACCTCCTCCTCCTATTTGTTTCACTACACACCACACTTCTTTCCAATACACCTAAATTATCTCTAACGTACCTTGATGTTGGCTCTCTATCACTTTTTCAACCTTGGGGGAAACACTGGTTACAGGCAGGTTTGCTTTTTATCTCTTTCATGCACATAGAAAACAAAACTCAGGCATCCCCACTCTGGAGAACAATTGACTTGACTCCCTTCCGTTTGGCTATTGCATCCTTGAGGCGGTTCATGGCAGAGGGATGGAGCTTGGGAGGTTTGATAGGAGAATGATGGTCAAGGAGGACTCTAGGGGGTATTTAATGCATTCAAGTGACCTCCCAGGGGGTCTATGACCAGCTGAGGGGGGAGGGGGGAGGATTCTCTGCCAGACCGAGTCTGAACAGTAGTCCTTCACCTCAGTCTGTAGGACTGTCATCGGCAGAGGGGAGAGGGGTTGGGGTCCTACCAGGTGATGGTAGGAAGGGAGCCACAGTGGGGTCAAGTGCAGGGGGTGAAAGGAGAAGGGAGGAAGGGGATAATCTGGATGGGGGTTTCGGGGAAAATGAGACGGAGAAGACTGCTTTGGCCTGTGCTTGGGCAAAAAAAAAAAAACACGTTTTGGCGGCTCAACAGGGTCGGCTGCAACTTCAGGTGCTGGTGCAATGACACCTGTGGTGTCACAGTAGAGTGCCCTATAGTCAGGAGAAATGCCTATATAGGTGCCAGAAATGAGGCCATCATTGCAGGTGCGGGGCGGAGAGAGGGGACAAGGGAAGGTGCATCGGTGAGAGGTTTGTGGGGGGTGTCTTTATCTAAGTATGGGTGGATTTGGCTCATGTGATAAGATACAGCATCATGGTGGGGAACTTCTAAGACACTTTGAAATTATTGGGGACCGCTATTACCTTATAGGGCCACACATATTGGGTAGCCAGTTTACTTCGTGCTTTGAGGAGACATATAAAGACGGCTACGGCATTGGCTACGTTAATGGTGTTTGGGGGTTGGATATCATCTGGAGTAGGTTCCGGTTTACAATCTTCCATCGTGGCCTGCAAGAGAGTGAGGTAATCTTGGTGGTGGAAAGAGACATCATCAAGGGAAGGGGGAGGGACATCAGGGGTTGGGGGTAAGTTGGGTGGGTGGGTGGGCTGCCGAAGATTAGTCCATATGGGATAAAGCCAGTTGAAGAGTGCACTGCCTGGTTTAGGCTCCATTGAACAAAAGGGAGGGGTTCGGGCCAATTCCAACGGTTTACGGTTGTTCTGGATCATTGTGGCCAGGAGGGTATTGTCAACTGATAGAAGAGATTTTTCACAGATTCCGTTGCTCTCAGGGTGGCAAGAGACGCATTGCATCCCGTTAACTCTGCGAGGGATGCCCATGTCTGTCGGACATATTCCTTGCCACAATCACCGAGTACGGTGGTGGGAATTGTGAAGGCGAATATCACATGTCGTAGTAGGACCTTGGCTGTTGTGAGGACACCATGCTTCTTCGTGGGAGAGCTATTACGAGATGGGAAAATAGATAGCCAATGTAAGACTCAAGGGGGCCTATAACGTCTATCGATAAAGTTTCAGAGGGGTAGTTGGCGTGGAGGCAGTTTGGTGCACCAGTGAACCGGTTACGGTGTTTCCCGATGGTGCAACCTCAGCACCTGCAGATCACATCGGCTGCCATGTCGTCGGCGTTTGAATGTTTGTAGTAGGTGTTTCTCACCTAAGTAGGGACTGGGGCTGCTGTGGAGGAGGGAAAAGTCTGCCCTCCCATGGATAGGGAAATTTGGGGAAATGATGGTATACCCATCTTCTGTGGACACCTGGTTGCCTAGGCAGACCAGATGCCCCCAAAAGCAAGTCGGTAACAAGCTGGGCCAGGAAAAGTATCTTCCAGCTTGGCGTCTTCCTCGGATCACCTGGGGGTCCAGCTGAATGGCACCTAATATTTCTTAGTGGGGTCAAGGGGTATGGGGGCATGAGAGAGGCCATCGGCTTTCGTATGCAATTTGCCAGGGCGATGCTGCACTGTATATTTGAACTCTTCGAGAAGTTTTCGCCAGTGAACTAACATCGATTTGGATGACTGTTTTGTGCAACCATTTGAAGGAATGGTGGCCAGTTATAATTTTTACCTGGGTGCCAGCAATATAGGGGCAACACTTTTTGAGGCCATAAATGTGGCCTAAGCACTCCATCTTGTGTATTTGGTAACTCTTCTCGGATTCGGTGAGTGTTCGACTGACACTAGATACAATACTTTCTATTGATCCATTCACTTGTGCCAGGACGGGCCCCAACTGGCCAAGCTGGCATCAGTATATACTGTACATCGAAGGGCTTGAAGAAATCAAGGCAGGCAACAAGGAGGGGGTTAAAGAGGATTTCTTTCAGCTGATCCATAGCTTCCTGCTCCTTAAGGGCCCAGTGGAAGGGGTGGCCTTTTTGAGTGAGGGCGTGAAGGGAGCGGAAAGAAAATCCCTTCACAAAAAGGCAGTAGTAGCTAGCCATTCTGAGAAAAGATCGGATTTCTTTCATGGTGGAGAGGGGGGGGGGGGGGGTGAAGTGATGCTTGTAGATGACGACAGGCTTTTCGGGATCGGGGGCTATTCCGTTGGCACTAACAATGTGCCCCAAGTAGGGTACCTCTCGCCGAGCGAGGAAGCACTTAGCAGGCTTGAGGAACCGGCAGCTCGCATGCGTTGCAAGACCTGTCTTATGCGTTGCAAGTGGCTCTCCCAAGAGCGGAAAAACATATTTATATCATGTAAATAGGCCAGGTAAATTTCCCAGTTGAGGCAAGCCAGGTCAGTGTCTATGAGGTGAGAAAAAGTGATGGGTCCGTTAGTGACAGCAAAGGGGAGAATATTAGATTTGCATAACCTACCCTGACTCGTGGCGAAGGTGGCCTTCGGTTTATCATCTTCGGAGAGGGGCACCTGCCAGTATCCTGATTGAGAGTTGAGGGTAGTGAACCATCTTGATCCATGTAATGACTTGAGGGTGTCATCGATGAGGGGAAGGGGGACAGCGTCCTTCACGGTAGAATTATTAAGAATCCAATAATTGACACTAAATCGGAGGATACAATTTTGTTTTTGGGTCTAAGATGACGGTTGAGGACCAAGGGGAATCGTAGGGTTCTATGATGCCAGTCTTGAGCATCTCCTGAACTTTGTGATCCTCCTCATTCCGGCGAAGAGGGTTCTTTCTACGTGGGGGTTGTCAGATGGTGGGGCTTTGAGTGTAGATCTTGTGCTTGATTAAGTGTGTCTGACCCCATTCCGCTTCAGCTTGGGTGAACACATATGTAAATTCTTGCAGGATGGCATGTCTGCTGGGGACCTAGATTGGGTGGCAGGCCAGGAAGGGTCGACTCGGGTGGTCATCCTGTCGGTGGTTGCTGATTGGTGCCAATTTGACCAGTTGGCAGTCACCCAACAACAGACCTATTGGTAGGCGTTAGGTCTCTGTTGTGATGTTAAGAATGAACAACGTTGAGTGTCCAGTGCTCAGCATAGCTGGGTCCATATGGGTGGCGGGGTCCAGTTCAGGGGCGGGGGAGAGCATGGTGGTGGGGTATAAGAGGTGAGAAAGAGGGAGGGGTTGGGTGGTACGAGGGGGGATGGTCAGCTCCATAGTGAAGACCACCTTCTCATCAGGGGTGTAAGGGTCCTGGGGGGAGGGTGTGGTCGGAGTAGGTGGGGGTGGGTTGCAATTGATGAATATTATCGAGGGGAAGCTCCCGGTTTCGGGTGAGGGCAGGGAAGATTAGCCAATGTTCCATGATGCTGAGCCGGACGTTGTTGGCTGCCAGGACATCCCATTTGAGGTAGCCTATCTGTCGAAAGGGCATAGTGGCATGTTAAGTACATTTCATGCTTTCTGGACGGTGGCGGCATTCAGGTGTAGGGGAAGAATCTGAGTAATCCCGTGCAGTTGAGTGGTGTCACCACCGGCACCCAGGAGGGCTACGGGTGCCGACTGGAGTGGGCCAAATTGTGCTTCGTGTTGCAAGTAGAAGTAATGGGAGATGCAATTACTACTGGCCCCGGTATCTAGTGGCAAGCGGAGGGTCAATCCCAGGATGCGGGCTGAGACGATGGGGAGGTATGTCGTAACTCTTGTCTTTCTAAAGTTTTTGAAACTATTCTTGCTTCCAAATTTCTTAAGCATTTCGCTTCTCATAATCTGCTCTCAGATCGCCAGTATGGCTTCCTTAAGGGTCGCTCTACTGGTGATCTTCTTTCATATCTTACTAACTCTTGGTCATCCTCCTTTCGGGACTTCGGTGAGACTTTTTCTATTGCACTAGACATATCGAAAGCCTTCGATAGAGTCTGGCATAAATCTTTAATTTCTAAACTACCCTCCTTCGGTTTCTATCCCTCCATCTGTGCCTTTGTCTCTAATTTCCTTTCCGGCCGTTCCATAGCTGCGGTTGTGGACGGCCATTGTTCACTTCCTCACCCTATAAACTCCGGTGTTCCTCAGGGCTCTGTCCTATCTCCTATTCTCTTTCTAATTTTTATAAATGATCTCCTTAACTGTACCTTAATTCCCATCCATTCATACGCAGACGACTCAACCTTACACTACTCCATTAGTTTTTCAGAACGCCCCAGCCAGCAATCCCTCAACGACAAACGTAATGAAGCCATAGAACTCTTAAATTCTGATCTAAATACTATTTCCAATTGGGGCAGAGAAAACCTTGTTAACTTTAATGCTTCCAAAACCCAATTTCTCCATCTATCTACCCGTCAGGATCTCCCAGCGGACTATCCCTTATTCTTCAACAATACAAAAATCAACCCTTCATCTTCTCTCAATATTCTTGGTGTCTCTTTTTCTTCTGCTCTCATTTGGAAGGACCATATTACCAGTCTTGCTAAGGCAGCCTCCCAGAAGCTGGGTGTGCTCAACCGCCTTAGGGGGTTCTTTTCCCCTGCACAGCTTCTTGCTCTGTACAGGGGCATAGTGCGCCCTTGTATTGAGTATTGTTCACATGTGTGGGGAGGTTCCTCTCACACCGCTCTCCTAGACAAAGTTGAAAGGAAGGCCTTTCGTATCATTAACTCCCGTCCACTCACCAACTCTCTGCAATCTCTCTCTCTCCGCCGCAATGTTGCATCTCTCTCGCTATTCTATCGCTACTATAATAATCAGTGTTCCTCAGAGCTATCCCAGTGTATACCACCTCCTTTACGTAGGGCACGTGGTACCCGTCTTGCAACTCAATCCCACCCCTACTCTGTGCAACTCTCCAACCCAAGAGTGAAACGTTACTCTCAAACTTTCTTCTACTCAACATCTGAGCTCTGGAACTCTCTCCCAGAATCAGTCTTTCCCTCTTCCTATGACTTAAATTGCTTCAAACTCCGTGTGTCCAGGCATTTTGGCTCGAACGTCCCTTGATTTTGGCCCTGTCACTCTTTCAACTATGGGGGAGGCACTCGCTATAGGCAGTTATGCCTTTTGCCTCCCTCAATCACATAGAAAAAAAAAAAAAAAAAAAAAAAAAAATGGTTCCCAGACGCCTGCTCGTATGGGAGCGATCTAAACATTCTGAGGGCTGGGGCATTTTATGCTTACAAGTCCCTTGCCCTCGCAATTAAAGCACCTGATGTTGGGCATACTGGACTTCCTGTTCGGATTATCCATGCCGTTGCTTTGGTTCTGGCCTTGTTGGCGGTCGGTAGAGTTGTTGTTACTTGGTGGGTTTGGGGAGTGACTTGTTTTGACGGTTCCATCGCGGCATTGGACTGTGTGCATGGCCTCCCAAAATATGTGTGTTGTAATCTTGTCTGTTTATTTTCAACTGACGGTAAATTTTCAATTCCTTATCATAATTATTTAGTTATGGTGATGATTGTCTAGCGAAATATATGAAAGCTTAGTATTTATATGATGTAGAGACATAGTTTCATATTTTTCCATTGAGTATCGATAAAGGAGAGGTGGAAGGATGGAGTGAGGAAGTATATGGATGAAGGCGGTGCTGGTTGGGAGGAGGGGCGTCGATTGTCTGGGGACAGAGGTGCATGGGGGCGGTTTGTTCGTGGCCACCCCTTCGGGGATCACGGCGTCAGGACTCGGGCAATAGATAGATAGATAGATCGATAAATCACCTGGAAGGGTTTCGATTTACTGTCAGCTAAATTATACCCGACTATAAGTAAAGCTCACTGTCCCAAGTGTAGCCTATTGTATAGTAATGTACCACGAATAAGTTACTACGACTGTAGGCCTACCTATTATTTCAATCAAACAATAGAGGAAATGAGCTCGAACGAAATACTAGACAGTCACATTCAAGGTCAGTGTGCTTCTCAATTTAAACATTATCTGTAATTGTGTATAATCTTAGCTGTAATTTGCGATGTGACACTCGATCCACCTTGAGTTCAGTAATATGTTTGTTATTAATATGCCTACACACAGCCTCCCTCGCTGTACCAGTGGTTCAGTAGTAGGCTATGATAACACCCTGCATCGAGTATGTCCTATTGATTATAGTAAAACAAAGAGGTAATGATTATAAGCAGAGATATAATTGCCTAATCAGTAATTGGCAACTGCTTTCATCTCTGGGTGGTGTGGTTGGCCGCGCAGTGTTGACAAAACAGCTAATTTACTGCTCGATCTAGAGAAATTAAATTGGATTTAGCGATAGTAGTATTGAAATCTAGCAACATGAATTCATAAGTATATTTGTTAGGGCTACTCATTTTTTCAGTTATATTCTAAATATTACGCAATGTTTTACATAAATATTCAGTTTTCGACTATATAATGATATTCTATACCTAGCGACTCGTGAAAAGTAATCTAGCGGAGTTTGTGATCTGCATTTGGTAACGCTGGTGGTGGCCGAGTTTAACGTTAGTGTGGGTCTGGTTGGCCACTTGGTAGGACGTGGGTGTGTTGCTCCGCTCTCTCTCTCTCGCTCTCACTTGCGTTTAACCTGCCCAACTCTTCTCCTAGAAGTTTTTAAAGTGAGCACCTCCATGGCTTATCATTTAATTGTGTTATTTACTTATGAATTCAAGTTTTTAATAGGAGCTACATATTGTTTTTGAGTTTGGCAAAGAAAGTTTTTCGAATAGTTTGGAAGAAGTTTGCTGCTTGGGAGTATTTTGTTTATCTCTTGGACCAAGTTTTTATTTGTGTGTTCAGAAGCAAGGTATGTTTTGAATTGCATTTGTTTTATATTATTTTGTAAGTTACGCATATATGAACTTTACAATAAATTATGAATACTGAATGTCGACAGGTTGAGCATCATTAGGCTAGGCTAGTGCTTATTGCTAATCAGGCCTACCGTATTAGGCCTAGCCTATATTTTTGCAATACTAGGCTTATTACTATTTTCAATCAAACGTTTTCTGTGTTAACGCTATTGCCAGAGGATTATGCTCAGCTTAGCCTAGTAAGGACCTCAAGAATCATTAACCCTTTAAATCTGATAGTGATAGCTCAATATAATGGTCATAAGTTAGTAGGCAATGAATAAACACAGATAGGCGTCATATGATCTTATAACTATCAGAGGTAGACTATTATAGTAACAGTAGGTGATACGTTTTTTAACCCCATGTGGTTATGACGCGTTTTGACAGTTTATTCTGGCTATTATTAAACGATTGTATTCAGTTTACGAAGAACTTGTGGAGTTAAATGAGTTTTCCCCTTTGATTCTTATAAAACAGAAACTTCCTAGCCCTAGGTCTAAATTACATACAATTGGATTCCCCTTTGATTCTTATAAACAGATCCTTCCTAGCCCTAGGTCTAAATTACATACAATTGGATTCCCCTTTGATTCTTATAAACAGATCCTTCCTAGCCCTAGGTCTAAATTACATACAATCGTCAAATGATAACCTTAATAGAGTGAAAATGCGTCCTGAAATACTAAAACTTCTAAAAGAGCACTGTAGGCTATAGGTTTACTCAGTTTAAGAATATGTGGGTCTTTATAATGTAACTAAAATCGTGTAGCGTTAGCCAGAATATGACAACAAAAAGGTCGTATATCAATTAAAAGGGTTAAGCACAAGAACACGCATTTCTAATAACAAATATGCTTGTAATCCATTTATGACCAGTTTCCGCCAAGCAAGGCCATTTTTTTGCGCTACAAGGAAGATAAGTTTCCGTGCACTAAGCTATAGGCTAGGCTAACCTTTTTAGTGGGGTGACCAGTAGCGACATTGGTAGAGCGCTCGGTTTCTAACCGGGAGGACCGAGTTCGATTCTCGGCTGGTGGAGATCGTTTGGGCAATCTCTTCACACCCCTTGCCTCTGTTTCGCCTGACAGTAAAATGGGTTACGCGGCAGGGTGAAAAGGGGTCTTCGGATCCTCCGGCCCTTCAACCCATTAAAAAAAAAAAAAAAAAACTTTTCAGTATGATGACGTTCTGCTTTCGTTTTTTATGCCTATCATTCATGAGACGATTTTAATCAGCTTAGGAAATAGGCCTATTTATAGGAACAAAGGGTGGTAATTATGGGGGAAAGGCTCGCACCCTTATTTTTCATGTTTTTTCCTCCAGATTTTGAGAAATTAGTGTTTTCATGGTTTTA
The DNA here is from genome assembly GCA_037953745.1 of Lithodes maja. Taxonomy (NCBI): domain Eukaryota; kingdom Metazoa; phylum Arthropoda; class Malacostraca; order Decapoda; family Lithodidae; genus Lithodes; species Lithodes maja. The sequence continues at coordinate 3,017 of JBAKBP010021893.1, read as the reverse complement.
GTTATAGCCTATTTCCAACGTGGGATACAAGATTAGTTGCCCCCCTCACCCCCCATGACTTATTGAAATTATGATCTATGTTGCCAGCAAGGGATAAATATGGATAATACTCCATTATATATAATATAAGACGTTTGTAAACAGCGAGGACTAACGAGGGAGCTCTAGGAATGATGAGACTGTTTATTCCATTAATATCGGGTTTTATATATTTGATCAAAATTATTCTCCCACAGTGCATTAGACATGAGTACAGTATAAGGATTCCATAGACCTGCATTGTCCCTAATAAATTGTATACAATAAGGCGGCGAGCCTTTTCTAAATAATGATCTAAAGGGTTAATTGAGATAGTTTGTACCGGTAACCAGCTATTGCTCCCTACTTTCTTAGAGGTACGGTACCGGTATTTTATTAAGTTTGTGTTTGTGTTATAGCGTTTGGAAGACTCTTATTCGGCTTAGAAAGGATCTGTGAAGGGGTTATTTGAGATTGTCCTCCCTTTTATTGCTAGAGATCCATCCTAAGTTTCTTAAAAGCCGCAGCGTCAGAAAAGGGCGTCACCGCATTGACTGTCAGAGTCAGACACGTGTGCTCTTGGGTGTACGGGAGCTTATAAACAGGGTTACAAATTGGAGCAATTTTGTTAGAAGACTTCTTAGACTTGAATGAATATGAGAGGGAATAAGACCATTAATATGAAATAGTATTGTTTTGGTCATTTTGTCTATTCCAAAGACACAATTTGAACTATGAACCCTAATTTTCCCTTTACATTTACAATAATAAAGATTACAAATAATGTTCTCGGCTTTCGTTTGACACCCTGCTTAGGTCTATACACATTAGGGGACCAATTATATTTTTACCGTTTGCAAATATGAAGAAACTAGATATTGCATTATGCGTGGCATTGTTGTTTTTAACACTTGCTGTTGGCTACCGGTGACGTCTTTCATATTTTATTCGATAATATTCAAGGACACTAGTGCAACGTTATGAGAAACAATTTATTAGGGAAAATAGGCACCAATAGATTCGCCATATTTTTCTCTATATAGTCCGCATGGAGGATTTTCGTTATCAACAAATTGAAAAATACCCACTTCACAGATCATTTTTCCTTTGCCTACACCAAAAATCTAAGTCAAAGCGGGGGTGTGGGGGCGGCAGCCCCCACCTATAATACTAGGATAGGTTAGGTAAGGTTGTTAGGCTAGGCTAATGTCCTTTCAAAGGGGTGTAGGCTAGTAAACACTAGGATAGCCTATACCCGGTCAGAGGTAAGAAGAAGAAGAGTCCTGCAGTAGTCTCCTTGAATGCTACCTTTTATTCTTGCTACATTGTGACGATTTTGGCTCCCCGTCAACCCATTCTGTAACCCATGACAACCATAATTAGATCCCTCCCCACGAGTGTGGGCCGTGTATTATGATTGCTGGATAATGGGTAAAAACTATAATGCGACGGTTTTTAGTAGCCTATATAAAACTATGTTATATTAAAGACAAAACATATAAAATATAAATAGGCCTAACTTTTTACCAGAACGGTAATTCTGCAGAGCTACAACTTCCCAATTACGGGATTTCTGCCTTATGAATTCTTCTTCTTTTGTTCTTACCTTACTCAAGGGACCTTACAAAGATGCACAGACAAGTGCATAATTGCATACATTTGATTTTCCCTCCCCTATAAATTAAGTGTGCCCAAAGAGGAATGGAGAGGATAATGTTAGGTATAACTTGGAGAGATATGAAGAGAGCCTCTTGGATAAGAGAACACACAAAAGTAGGAGATATTCCCAGTACTATAACAAAGAGGAAATGGTCCTGGGCAGATGATAACAAATGGACAACTAGAGCAACAGAATGGGAACCTAGAGATGGAGCTAGAGGAAGGGGTGAGATCCGAAACTTAGCAAGGGTGGGATGGAACAAACATCTGACCGTTTAGAGTGGAAACGTTCGGGAGAGGCCTTTGTCCTGCAGTGAACTAACTCAGGCTGACTATGATGATAACATTTTCAAGAGTCCACATTCCACAACTTTGTCTGGTCGTCATAGCCCATCAGGTTGGCCGTGGAATCCACGATGGGTTGAAGAGGGGCGAACCCCCCTCCCTCCCTCCCCCATGACCTATTGAAATCATCTTCAATTTAGAACAGTAATGGGTTAATATTCTTCACATCCCAAGAGCTTGGCCATGGGATCGACACATCCCCCGCATTATGTATGAGGAATTTGCGCTGTTTTGGTTAGATTAGGTTAGTTTAATAGATGATAATCATCGGCGACTTCGTTTGGGGGCGAGTTCAGTATTCGCCGACTAGCAGGTTAACAAAGTTATGAAGATCCGAGACATTTTATCCTGAAATGTCCAGAATATGTACAAGAAAGAGCCACATTAAGAGAACTACAACAACCATATGAAGAGACTGAAAATTATATAATAGGTACGTTTCTATTTAATGAGTAGATTGGAAGAAAAGAAAACCATATTGTATAGGCTATGTTGTGGAAAAAAACGGGAAAACAATGAAAATAACATGCAAATCAACAGATAAACGAGGATGAAGATAATTATAATACTACAGTACAGAATTGAGAACAGGTAGTATAATCTGAATGTGTATGCAGTATGCACGTGTAAATATAGCTATTGTAGGAGGTACAGATTAAAAGGTGAGACCTCCGAAACTATCATTGTCATTGTGGAATGTGGACTCAAAATCGCATAGGGAGGATTTTTTTAATTTACGCAATTACAAAAGCAGCACTTGCCCGCGCAATTGTTAGGTCCCCTGAGTAAAGTAAGAAAACAAAGAAAAAAAAATCCATTACGAAGAAATCCCGTAATTGAGAATATGTGGTTGTTACTCTGTATAGGCTAATCTCCGAATTTAATTAGCCTAACATTGATTGGACCCGAAAATATTTTTGTCGTGTCGCTAAGGCTCATATCTAAGCAATAATAAAACGAATTGGACATCAAATTGCCGACATGTGTTCCGTATG
>JBAKBP010021892.1:0-39819 GCA_037953745.1 Lithodes maja | reverse complement strand
GGTACTTCTTATACACATCTTGATTCATCCACAGCTTCTGGTGTCCTCCACGCTTGAACCTTGCTTGAGCTGTTGTGTTATTCTGAAGTTCAATGAAACTTTCTTGTATTTCTTGAATATTACATATTCTGCAGACAGTTACCTGGTAGTCTGATGTGGCGAAGTGGAGTGATACCTGTCCCTCACACACTCCCATTTATATTAATTATATTAATTTATATTAATTTTCTGTGGCCCCCCGTGGCCCCCCATTTTTCAAATTTGGCCTTGTGGCCCCTGAAAAAATCTCATGGCCCCCAAGGGGGCCATATGGCCCACGTTGAGAAACACTGGAACTTTAGATGCTTATGTTCTGGGTGTGGTGTCCCGAGTTCGAATCCCGAGAGGACCATATGTTTTCATTAATGTATTTAAGTGCAGTGGTGTTTGTAATGGAGGATTAATGTTAAGAACGGGGTGTTCCTTAATGCCTATTTGGAACGGGGTATGGTAACAGTAAGTAGTGTCTCAGGTCCCACATTAAGGGGAGACTGACCGGGGTTTTTTTCTTTTTGGTCTATATATTCATGTATTCCTTTATTTCTTAGTTTTCTCGCTAGACCTCCATCAAGCTTAGAAAAACACACCCTAGACCTCCCTTCAAGATGAATTTGTAAATTTTTCGGTAGAAAAATGTACCGGCCAAAGGCCGGTTCCTCTTAAAATTTCTGGCTCGCTATCGCTCGGCAGGAAATAATCGACACCTAAATGGCACGAAAGGTCTTAAAATTAACAATGAAATGGGGCGAAAGGTGTTAAAATCGCCAAACGAATGGGTCGAACGTCTTATAATCTCAAAACAAATGGGGCTTAACACGAGGGAGAAAGGGGACCAGAAAAACGACCCATCTCCCCTTTACCTCAACATCCAACAGCCTCACCTTAAAGGCCACATTCAAATATCACAATACTCCATTTGTACTTATAATAACCAATAGTGGCTCTCTTAGAAATAAACTTATGATATGCCCATTTAAGCGCCTTTGTTGCTTACACACACACACACACACAAACACAAACACCTGACATAATGCACATGACAAGCACAACACACACACAACACACAAACATACTCACACACAAGCAAGCACCAACAGTCGCACTCAAGCAAACCCTTGACAGACATACAAAACTTACACACACACACACACACACACACACACACACACACACACACACACACACACACAACCAATCACTCTCCAAGTTCAGCCTTTGAAGGGGGTACCTCAGACCCCCCCCCCCCCCTCCTCAAAGCGCTAGACCAGTATACCAAAATGTGTTTCCGGCGCCGGTAAAGAACTACACTACGATAAACCTGGACACGACTGGCACAAATCAAACCCATGTGTGTGTGTGTGTGTGTGTGTGTGAGAGAGAAAGAGAGAGTGTGTGTGTATGTGTGTGTGTGTGTGTGTGTATATGTATGTGTGTGTGTGTGTGTGTTTGGCCTACACAAGTAATGCAATTAAAGTCTATCAGAAGGGCCTTAATGGCATTGGCTTCTAATATGTTATACAAACAGCTGTAGTGCAGAAGATACACAGGAGAGTTCTGTATGGCCCAGCCCATGACTACTAATACCTGTGTGTGTGTGTGTGTGTGTGTGTGTGTGTGTGTGTGTGTGTGTGTGTGTGTGTGTGTGTGTGTGTGTGTGTGTGTGTGTGTGTGTGTGTTACTCAGTTACTTGTTCGTCAAGGGGAATCCACGCAATGCGAGCTAAGCTCATTATTATCGCGCCTCCTTAACTGGGAATGTATTGCGTGAAATGCATGTTAAGTGTTTTATGTACTGTTGGAATGGCTGTGGATGTGTGTGTAGTCTGTATTTAGCCAATTGGCGACATCGGAAACGAAGGCTTAGGGTGGATCTGTATGGTACCATTCTCACTATAGACGGTACCATCTCGCCCGAAGGCTTAGGTAGCCATCAGCTTAGGTGAACCATATGATACCCATCTCGCCTTGTACCATTTTTGCCAACCCCAGATGGGACGTCACAACGTCGTCCACTTATTCCAGGTACCTATTTACAGCTAGGTGAACTGAGGCTAACACATGAAAGGAGACAAGCCCAATTTGTCTCCGCCCGGCCGGGGATTGAAACCCCGACCCCTCGTGTGTGAGACGAGAGCTCTAGCCTACGGGCTGTGTGTGTGTTTGTGTGTGTGTGTGTGTGTCTGTCTGTCTGGCTGGCTGGCTGGCTGGCTGTTTATATAGGTGTGTGTGTGTAAATGTAGGTGTGTGTGTATTTAGGTGGTGTTGTGTGTGTTATTATTGTTATTATTTTTTTACTTTTGTGCGTGTGTTTAAGTTCAATTTCAAAAGCATGTATTTAGTTTACCCGTACTGTCAACAAAGTCATAATCATTGATTACAATCTAATAGACTCATGGGGATCCGTTATGGAGATGAATGAAGAAGGGGATGCAGCCAATCTCAAAGGAAAGATACCAGATGTTTTCACGTAGCAAACGAGAGTAGTGACTAAGGTGTATTTATTTATATATATATATATATATATATATATATTTTTTATATATTTATTTATTTATTTTGGACCTCAGGCACCTCACGGTCACCAAAAGTCGCATAATTATGACCTCGTAGTTAAGGTTAGAATACACCTTGTGCTATACCTAGATTAAGACACTTTATACATATTAAGCCTCAGGGCTGCAAGTACGCAATAAAGCAACTAATATTCTGTTTTAAAGAAGTAGCCCAAAGCTCTTGAACATTAACCTCTAACTCACAAACTCACCTCTAACCTCTAACTCACAACCTCTAACTCACAAACGATTGGAGTAATTGCACTAATATTTCTACCCTTTGGGATGGGTCAGCCAGGGAATAAGTGTGGAAATATACAGCCCATTTGCTATAGCCCTTTTTGAGTTAAGAGAGGTTGGAGTCTGGGTTTCTGTCCTACCTATATTGAACAGGGTATAGTACCACCCCCACTACCACTTAACATTTTAAGAGGGGAGGCTGAACCTTTGACCCCCAAGTCAGCCTGTATAAGAGATTGTGTTTCAGGCATTATACCATCTTAATCTATCTATCTATCTATATGCTCAGGCCCAATCCCCATTTTGGGGGTAGCCGACTCAAGACAGAGCAAGAACAGGGAAAACACAAAAACAACATAAAACAACGAATAAACACAGATAAAAAGCACCAACTCACACACATCCAGGTCACCCAGGAGAAGACCCAGAGATCAGGGTCACCAAGGTCGCTCCAGCACTCCCCCGACCACCCGGAGAGGTTCCGATCTCGGCAGCCAGACATGCAGCGGAGCCAAAGCCACACGCCCTCCCACCACACTTCCAGGCGCACCCTTCATATTAATCGTCTCCCCGGGCCAGGCGCCTGATGGACTATTATCCAGTCCAACTTGCGCCTGACCCCTTACTCCAAATGACCACGTGTTCACTCAACTATTCACAAGCATTCTCCATTCACGCCTGTCCACCACCACTTCCCCTGCCTGATCTATAGTAATTCCTCTATCATCCAAAGCTTTTTTTACACAGTCTCTCCATCTCAATGGGGGTCTTCCTGCCCTTCTATCTCCCCTTGTACCTGACTCACATATTCTCTTTGAAAGCCTTTCATCTCCCATTCGTTCAACATGACCATACCAGCTCAGCACCTTTCTGTCCACTCTGGCTGCCAAATTTTCCTGCTGCCCCACTCTCCTATGTATCTCTTCATTCCTCAATCTGTCTCTACGAGTAACTCCACACATACTCCTCAAGCAGCTCATCTCCATCACATCCAGCCCTCTTTTCTCCTTTTTCTTCAGAGCCCATGTCTTAGCCCCATACATCACTGTTGGCACAACAATTCCTTGATACAGTGCACTTTTTACTTTCACTCCGAGATTTCTCGTCTTCCACATACTTCCCATTGCTCCGAAAACCTTCCTTCCTTCACACACTCTCTGTTTTACCTCCATTTCCATACCTCCACTCCTGCTTATCATCTTATTACCAATGGAAATACTAAGACTCGCTGAAAAAAATCGGCTCTCTATGTGCGTGTGCGCACGAACGCAGAATTTCATTGCACTATTTGTAAAATCATCTTGTCTCTCAAAATTGTTCAAATTTCCCGCAATTTTTGCATGGCGTATCCTACAAGCATCCCCTACAACGTACCTTTTTCGTTTACCCATATTGAATAATAGGTGCTGAAAAAATATATTATATAATTATTTTTGGTGTACAGCTGATTTTGACACCAACATGGTCAAAACTCAGATTTTTTCGGCAAAACGGCCATTATGTAAACGTACAGGCGTTCCTATATACCCCTATGTATAGTGTTTAGAAGGGGAATGAATTTGAGCAATACAAAAAAAAATAAATGCACTCGTAAGTGCCAATATATGATCGCTGGCCACTGAAATTCTTATGTTTTCAGCAGACAAATACCATTTTGGGGGAGATATAATAGTTAGTCCTCCTTAGAGAACGTTTTCTATCATGGCGCGCTCATAGAAGATAGAGTTTTATGACCAACTAAACTAAAATTTTGTCAGGGCCAATCATAAGTAAATAATTTCACATAATTTTTTACCAAAATCTATGATATTGGGGCCCCCCCAGAGGGGTGTTAGGGATGTCATAGGGGTGTTTATGCCCTCATATATTCATTTCTATTGCTTACAGAAGCCCTTTAGACAAAGGACACAAACAATTTATTTTGGTGGCTGAAAGGAAAGAAAAATGTTTTTCTGGGGTCATGGGCGAACCCCCGCCCCGGGGATTTATGGATGCGATATGTTTTTTTGTTCCCTCATATGCTATTCTCCTATGAAGCATTATAGAACAAGAACAACAAAAATATGAAATTTTTATTTCTGGGCTCAGCTGAGGGTTCAGCCTACCCTTTTAAACACAGCCACTCACACATACCATACACTACCACATACACACAGCCACTCACACATACCGTACACTACCACAACACCACATACACACAACCACTCACACATACCATACACAAACACCACATAAACAACCACTCACACATACCATACACACACACCACATAAACAACCACTCACACATACCATACACAAACACCACATAAACAACAACTCGCACATACCGTACACTACCACAACACCACATACACACAACCACTCACACATACCATACACAAACACCACACACACAACCACTCTCACATACCATACACAAACACCACATAAACAACTACTCACACATACCATACACACACACCACATAAACAACCACTCACACATACCATACACTACCACAACACCACATACACACAACCACTCACACATACCATACACAAACACCACATACACAACCACTCACACATACCATACACACACACCACATAAACAACCACTCACACATACCATACACAAACACCACATAAACAACCACTCTCACATACCATACACAAACACCACATAAACAACCACTCACACATACCATACACACACACCACATAAACAACCACTCACACATACCATACACAAACACCACATAAACAACCACTCTCACATACCATATACAAACTCCACATAAACAACCACTCACACATACCATACACACACCACATAAACAACCACTCTCACATACAATATACAAACTCCACATAAACAACCACTCCCACATATCATACACACACCACATAAACAACCACTCTCACATACCATATACAAACTCCACATAAACAACCACTCACACATACCATACACACACCACATAAACAACCACTCACATACCATACACAACACCACATACACAACCACCCACACATACCATACACAAACACCACATACACAACCACTCACACATACCATACACAAACACCACATACACAACCACTCTCACATACTGTACACTACCACAACACCACATACACACAACCACTCACACATACCATACACAAACACCACATAAACAACCACTCACACATACCATACACACACACACCACATAAACAACCACTCACACATACCATACACAAACACCACATAAACAACAACTCGCACATACCGTACACTACCACAACACCACATACACACAACCACTCACACATACCATACACAAACACCACATACACAACCACTCTCACATACCATACACAAACACCACATAAACAACCACTCAAACATACCATACACACACACCACATAAACAACCACTCACACATACCGTACACTACCACAACACCACATACACACAACCACTCATACATACCATACACAAACACCACATACACAACCACTCACACATGCCATACACACACACCACATAAACAACCACTCACATATACCATACACAAACACCACATAAACAACCACTCACACATACCATACACAAACACCACATAAACAACCACTCACACATACCATACACACACACCACATAAACAACCACTCACACATACCATACACAAACACCACATAAACAACCACTCTCGCATACCATATACAAACTCCACATAAACAACCACTCACACATACCATACACACACCACATAAACAACCACTCTCACATACCATATACAAACTCCACATAAATAACCACTCACACATACCACATAAACAACCACTCTCACATACCATATACAAACTCCACATAAACAACCACTCACACATACCATACACACACCACATAAACAACCACTCACACACCATACACAACACCACATACACAACCACTCACACAACCACTCACACATACCATACACAAACACCACATACACAACCACTCACACATACCATACACAAACACCACCTACACAACCACTCTCACATACCGTACACTACCACAACACCACATACACACAACCACTCACACATACCATACACAAACACCACATAAACAACCACTCACACATACCATACACACACACCACATAAACAACCACTCACACATACCATACACATAAACAACAACTCGCACATACCGTACACTACCACAACACCACATACACACAACCACTCACACATACCATACACAAACACCACATACACAACCACTCTCACATACCATACACAAACACCACATAAACAACCACTCACACATACCATACACACACACCACATAAACAACCACTCACACATACCGTACACTACCACAACACCACATACACACAATCACTCACACATACCATACACACACACACCACATACACAACCACTCACACACACCACATAAACAACCACTCACACATACCATACACAAACACCACATAAACAACCACTCACACATACCATACACAAACACCACATAAACAACCACTCACACATACCATACACACACACCACATAAACAACCACTCACACATACCATACACAAACACCACATAAACAACCACTCTCACATACCATATACAATCTCCACATAAACAACCACTCACACATACCATACACACACCACATAAACAACCACTCTCACATACCATATACAAACTCCACATAAACAACCACTCACACATATCATACACACACCACATAAACAACCACCCTCACATACCATATACAAACTCCACATAAACAACCACTCACGCATACCATACACACACCATAAACAACCACTCTCACATACCATACACAAACACCACATACACAACCACTCACACATACCATACACAAACACCACATACACAACCACTCACACATACCATACACAAACACCACATACACAACCACTCTCACATACCGTACACTACCACAACACCACATACACACAACCACTCACACATACCATACACAATCACCACATACACAACCACGCTCACATACCATACACAAACACCACATACACAATCACTCACATACCATACACAAACACCACATACACAATCACTCTCACATACCGTACACTACCACAACACCACATACACAACCACTCACACATATCATACACAAACACCACATACACAACCACTCTCACATACCGTACACTACCACAACACCACATACACAACCACTCACACATACCATACACATACACCACATACACACAACCACTCACACATACCATACACAAACACCACATACACAACCACTCACATACCATACACATACACAATCACTCTCACATACCGTACACTACCACACACACCACATACACACAACCACTCACACATACCATACACAACCACTCACACATACCGTACACTACCACACACACCACATACACACAATCACTCACACATACCATACACAAACACCACATACACAACCACTCACACATACCGTACACTACCACAACACCACATACACAACCACTCTCACATACCATACACAAACACCACATAAACATAGCCACTCACACACACCACATACACACAGCCACTCACACGTACCATACACAAACACCACATACACACAACCACTCACACATACCATACACAAACACCACATAAACAACCACTCACACATACCATATACAAACACCACATACACACAGCCACTCACACATACCATACACAAACACCACATACACACAACCACTCACACATACCGTACACAAACACCGCATAAACAACCACTCACACATACCATACACAAACACCACATAAACAACCACTCACACATACCGTACACAAACACCACATACACAACCACTCACACATACCATATACAAACACCACATAAACAACCACTCACACATACCATACACAAACACCACATAAACAACCACTCACACATACCATATACAAACACCACATAAACAACCACTCACACATACCATATACAAACACCACATAAACAACCACTCTCACATACCATACACAAACACCACATAAACAACCACTCACACATACCTTACACTGCTCCTCCACCAGATAAACAACAAACACTCACACAAAACTATGCAAATTTATCCGGAAGAAGCAGGCCAAGTTCTCTTTTACATGGGGCCCCGGAAGTTACTAGATCCGCTGAGTGAGGTGGTGTGTCTGCCTGGGATCTGTGTGTGTGGGTGGGTGGGTGTGTTTGTGTGTGTTGGTATTGTTGTTGTTGTTACTAGACCCGCTGAGTGAGGTGGGTTTGTCTGCCTGGGATGTGTGCGTGTGGTGTTGTTGTTGGTGTTGGTGTTGTTGTTGTTGTTGTTGTTGTTGTTGTTGTTGTTGTTGTTGTTGTTGTTGTTGTTGTTGTTGTTGTTGTTGTTGTTGTTGTTGTTGTTGTTGTTGTTGTTGTTGTTTGTTGTTGTTGTTGTTGTTGTTGTTGTTGTTGTTGTTGTTGTTGTTGTTGTTGTTGTTGTTGTTGTTGTTGTTGTTGTTGTTGTTGTTGTTGTTGTTGTTGTTGTTGTTGTTGTTGTTGTTGTTGTTGTTGTTGTTGTTGTTGTTGTTGTTGTTGTTGTTGTTGTTGTTGTTGTTGTTGTTGTTGTTGTTGTTGTTGTTGTTGTTGTTGTTGTTGTTGTTGTTGTTGTTGTTGTTTGTTGTTGTTGTTGTTTCTTTAATCATTCCAATTTCTGGTGGAACTTTTATTTTCAGTCTACTCGTTCTAATGTTATCTTTTGTACTATTTACTAGCTGAAGCACCCGATCCCTGTGTGAGTTAAAGGGTAGTCCCGAGAGACTTGCAGTATGATAATTATTTCTTAGAGGAAGGAAGAACCCCAGATCTTAACAATACCAGAGCCAAGGTCTTCCATTGTACCACCTAGTTGTTGTTGTTGTTCCCCAAGCTGCCTGGCCGAACAGCCCCAAGGCCCCGAGCAATTCCAAGGCCATAACCGAGCGCCCCCACAGAACCCTCCCTGCCGACCATAATAAAGCCTGGGTGACCGAAGCCACTCCATGGCGGGGAGCTGAGGAGGGTGCGGAAACGCCCGGAAAACCAAAGCCCCACCCAGGGCCCTGTGCCCCTCAGCAATTATGAAGAGAAAGTTGAGGGGCAAGGGGAAAATGTGACGCTTTGGTTTCCAATCTTGGTAGATTGGGAGATCAATCCACGGAAGAGACGCCGTCACTTGAGATCTAGAAAATATACAAGTTAAAGGAACAGTCAGAGTAAGCTATGGGTATGGCAGAGATTGCTCAACTCTCACTCTGATAGACCAGCCCATCACCACATGACTAGAACCCAATCCTCTCAGCATCAGCTAGGAAAGGCCCTAGAAAGCCGCCTTTGGCGTGGGGATAGCTCCCCTATTTCAACCCCTTTCGGGGTTGGGCACCCGCCACCAAGTTAAGGGGGATGGTTCACTATTTGGGCGATTTTTGCATGTATTCATAATTTTTCTAGTTTCCTCCCTAGACCTCCATCAAGCTTAAAAAAACATCCATTATATCCCCCTTCTAGATTAATTTGTACATTTTTCGGTAGAAAAATTTCCCGGCCAAAGGCCGGTTCTTTCAACATTACAGGCTCACTATCGTTCGCCAGGGAAAAGAATTGACACCTAAATAGCACGAAAGATCTAAATATTGACTACGAAATGGGGCGAAAGGTGTTAAAATCTTTAAAATAATGGGCCAAGCATCTTAACATCTGAAAACTAATGGGGCTAAACATGAGGGAGAAAGTGGTCCCGAAAACCGGCCCATCCCCTCTTAAAGGATGTACCAATGGATTTCCTATGAGAGCCAGCCAGGATATGTTAACTCATAAATGTTTTAAGGGGGAATGGGCCGGTTTTCTGGACCACTTTCTCCCTAATGTTTAGCCCCACTAGTTTTGAGATATTAATATGTTTGCCCCATTAGTTAGTTGATTTTCAGACCTTTCGCCCCATTTCTTCGTCAATGTTTAGACTTTTCGTGCTATTTAGGTGTCGATTTTTTCCCTGGCGAACGATAGCGAGCCTATAATGTTGGAAGAACCGGCGACATGTTCGCAGTAACTCATATATACTGTACAAAAGGAGTACAAAGGAAATCAAGCAACAACAGGTCTGGTGACCCTTCTAGGCTGCTTGTCCTCCAAAACACTGAGGATCAATTGTCCAAACAGTGGTTTAGAGTTGGTAAGGGAACATTGGAAAGGGAACTACTGCCCTGGAACTAATGTCAGTGGCAGGATTAGGAAGTTAGTAGGGGACAGATGGGTTAGTAACTGAGGGGCGGATAAAATATAGTTATTCATTTACAAACGCAGTCAGTCGCGGGTTTGATGCGAGATATTTGTCTTGGCGGAGTTTAAATGAATCAACGGTGCTGCAGTCTATAACGTCTCGGGGAAGCCCATTCCACAAGTTGACAACTCGATTGAAGAAGAAATTCTTAGATTCGTGTGAGTTACAAGATTTACTGATCATTTTGCAACCGTTTCCCCGCGTGTAATTAGATTGGTCGATAGTGAAGTACTTACTACAGTTCATATTGTCGATGCCTTTGATGATTTTGAACACTTGAATTAAGTTGCCTCTTAATCTGCGCTGGGTTAAAGGAAATAGATTTAATTCTCTAAGACGCTCTTCGTATGGGTTGTTCTTTAGGCTAGGTATAATTTTGGTAACTCTACGTTGAACTCGTTCTAGCTTGTCTATATCTTTTTGGTAATAAGGGCACCAGGATTGAACGCAGTATTCCAGAAGAGGGCGGACTAAGGAATTGTAAATGGTTAGGATAACTTCTTTGGATTTATGTTCAAATGACCTGCCTATAAAGCCAATTATTTTGTTTGCTTTCTTAACAACTTCTGAACATTGTTTACTCTGTTTTAGGTTACTCGATATTGTTACTCCCAGATCGGTTTCTCTGTTTACATTCTTAAGCTGAGTGCCATTCATCGAATAGTTTGCTTTCTCATTTTGGTATCCAATATGTAGTACTTTACATTTATCCGCATTGAAACTCATTTGCCAAATTTGGGCCCAACGTGAAAACTTATCTAGATTGTGTTGCATATCGTCAACTTGTTCTTTTGAGAGTACGCTATTTGCAATTTTTGTATGGTCAGCAAATTTTGAGATTGTACAGGTGAAACCCTCATCTATGTCGTTGATGTAAATTAGAAAGAGAATTGGTCCTAGTACTGTACATGTTTTAAGGGGAGGCAGACCGTTTTTCTGGACCCCCTTCTCCCTAATGTTTAACCCCACTAGTTTTGAGATTATAAGACGTTCGGCCCATTAGTTTGGCGATTTTAACACCTTTCGCCCCATTTCGTTGTCAATTTTAAGACCTTTCGTGCCATTTAGGTGTCGATTTGTTCCTGGCGAGCGATAGCTAGCCTGACATTTTAAGAGGAATGGGACATTGTTCTACCGAAAAATGTACACATTTATCTTGAAGGGGGGTCTAGGGTGTGTTTTTCTAAGCTTGATGGAGGTATAGGGAGGAAACTAAAAAAATATATGAATAAATGAATTAATAGAGGGAGGAAACTTAAAATATATATGAATAAATGAATTAATAGATCAAACAAACGGCCAGTCTCTCCTAAAGGTAGGTTCACACATAGGCGAGTCGGAGCGCAACTCCAACGCGAGTGATGACATTTTTGCACTCGCCAATGATTATCCCAAATTCGCCGACACTCGCCGACACTCGCACAGACTCGCGTGGACTCGCGGTGGACCGCGTAGACTCGCGAACGCGGCCAAAATTTTTGTGATGACACAAAAATTGGAGAGTCAAGTGGGAGTAGGACGCCAACTCGCGTAGACTCGCGTACACTCGCGTACACTCGCGTAGACTCGCGTAAACTCGTGTACACTCCTGTAGACTCGTGTGACACTCGTGTAGACTCGCGTGACAGTCACGTTGTACTATTTAGAAATTTGATGATCGCGAGTCTACATGAGTGTCACGCGAGTCTACATGAGTGTCACACAAGTCTACATGAGTGTCACACGAGTCTGTTTATATTATCAACAAAAATCGTAGCAGCGAAACGACTGCACATATTGCTCTCATATTTTTACCACATGTACCTTACTCTTTTGGCTACCCACAAAAAAAATCCCAAATTCCTCCTCCCACCCACTCGCTGACTGTCGGTCCCGTCAGAAGGAAAAAATAGGAAAATCTGTGGCGGCGAAACGACTGCACCAATCGGTTCCATATTTGTGTGACAAGTCCCTTAGCCTTCTGCCTTCCCCCCACCATACCCCCAACCGCCTCCCACCACCCACTTCCAGCGTACCCGTACGAAGATAAGGAAAAAAAGGAAAATCCGTGGTTGCGAAACTACCTTACCAATCGGCTTCATATTTGTAACATGAGTCAATTACCGGTACGCTTCTACCTTCCCCACACCATCCCCCAAACCACCTTCCCACCACCCTCCTACCCATACATAATAAGAATGATGTGGAATATATGCATAGGATAATTATATGATGACAAATAATAATATACAGATTGATATCCAACATAAAATATAAATAAATACAAGATATAAATTAAATAGAATATACACTCCTGTTAACTTCCTGTAGACTCGCGTTCATCTCGTGTAAACACGTGTAAACTCATGTAAACTCCTGTGACACTCATGTAGACTCCTGTAAACTCGCACTATTCGTACCCTGGAATTTGACCGTTATTTTTCAAATTTTGGCGGTGCGTGTTGGGGTCGTGTTAAACTCGCCAACACTCGCGTAAACTCGCGTAAACTCGTGTAAACTCATGTAAACTCGTGTTAAATTTGTGTAAACTCGTGTTAAATTCGTGTTCTATGCATGTTTACTCGCATCAGCTGCTACTCACGTTGGGTTCGGGCTCCATCAACGGCGATTTGCGGCCAGTGTGACTCGCGTTGGCCTCGCGCTCCGACTCGCCTATGTGTGAACCTACCTTAAAGGTAGGTTCACACATAGGCGAGTTGGAGAGCAACTCCAACGCGAGTGATGAAATTTTTGCACTCGCCAATGATTATCCCAAATTCGCCGACACTCGCCGACACTCGCACAGACTCGCGTGGACTCGCGGTGGACCGCGTAGACTCGCGAACGCGGCCAAAATTTTTGTACAGACACAAAAATTGGAGAGTCAAGTGGGAGTAGAACGCCAACTCGCATAGAGTCGCGTAGACTCGCGTAAACTCGCATAAACTCGCGTAGACTCGCGTAAACTCCTGTAGACTCGTGTGACACTCATGTAGACTCGCGTGACAGTCACGTTGTACTATTTAGAAATTTGATGATCGCGAGTCTACATGAGTGTCACGCGAGTCTACATGAGTGTCACAAGAGTCTGTTTATATTATCAACAAAAATCGTAGCAGCGAAACGACTGCACCTATCGTTCCATATTTGTGTGACAAGTCCCTTACCCTTCTGCCTTCCCCCCACCACACCCCCAACCGCCTCCCACCACCCACTTCCAGCGTATCCGTACGAAGATAAGGAAAAAAAGGAAAATCTGTGGCGGCGAAACGACTGCACCAATCGGTTCCATATTTGTGTGACAAGTCCCTTACCCTTCTGCCTTCTCCCCACCACACCCCCAACCGCCTCCCACCACCCACTTCCAGCGTATCCGTACGAAGATAAGGAAAAAAAGGAAAATCTGTGGCGGCGAAACGACTGCACCAATCGGTTCCATATTTGTGTGACAAGTCCCTTACCCTTCTGCCTTCCCCCCACCACACCCCCAACCGCCTCCCACCACCCACTTCCAGCGTATCCGTACGAAGATAAGGAAAAAAAGGAAAATCCGTGGTTGTGAAACTACCTTACCAATCGGCTTCATATTTGTAACATGAGTCAATTACGCTTCTACCTTCCCCACACCATCCCCCAAACCACCCTCCCACCACCCTCCTACCCATACATAATAATAATGATGTGAAATATAAATAAATACAAGAAATAAATTAAATAGAATAATATGCACTCCTGTTAACTTCCTGTAGACTCGCGTTCGTTCATCTCGTGTAAACACGTGTAAACTCATGTAAACTCCTGTGACACTCATGTAGACTCCTGTAGACTCGCACTATTCGTACCCTGGAATTTGACCGTTATTTTTCAAATTTTGGCGGTGCGTGTTGGGGTCGTGTTAAACTCGCCAACACTCGCGTAAACTCGCGTAAACTCGTGTAAACTCGTGTTAAATTCGTGTTCTATGCGTGTTTACTCGCATCAGCTGCTACTCGCGTTGGGTTCGGGCTCCATCAACGGCGATTTGCGGCGAGTGTGACTCGCATTGGCCTCGCGCTCCAACTCGCCTATGTGTGAACCTACCTTAAATCTACCCACTGCTGTGTAGAGAATAGTTCACTAAATTGACTAATTATTCGGGCACAAAAGCAGGTTTAAAACTTATCCCAGTAAGGTCTTTTGAAAGCATTCCCATCGTGTCAGTTTGAGAGCGAGAGAGAGTGAGAGTGAGACTGTGAGTGAGTGAGTGTAAGTATTCCCATCGTGTCAGTTTGAGAGAGAGCGAGAGAAAGTGTGAGTGAGTGAGTAAGTATTCCCATCGTGTCAGTTTGAGAGCAAGAGAGAGTGAGAGAGCGAGAGAGAGTGAGAGTGTGAGTGAGTGTAAGTATTCCCATCATGTCAGTTTGAGAGAGTGAGAGTGAGTAAGTTAGTGAGTGTAAAGGGGCCCTCACAGAGTCAGGAGTGCGAGCTAGTAGGAGTCTAACAGGAGTCACTAGGAATCGGTATAGTCACTAGAAGTCGTAAATTTTCACCGCGAGCGAGTGGGAGTCTAACAGGAGTCACTAGGAGTCGGTAGAGTCACTAGGAGTCATCGATTTTCACCGCGAATAGGCCCGCGAGTCCGAATTTTGCCCTACTCCTAGTGACTAGCTCGCACTCCTGACTGTGTAAGGGCCCCTTTAGTGAGAGGGAGTCTAAAGCCGGTATCACACGAGAGCTTTTATAGTCAACATTCTATGATCAACATTTTTCTGGCAACATTTCTGGAATATTTTGCACTTGTATCGGAAACTAGACTGTTGTTATATACATATTTTGAATGTTGACCTCATAAGCTGCCAGACCAGCGTTGAGGATAAATGTTGAGGGAAAAAGCGCTCGTGTGATACCGGCTTAAACCATGCGTAGAAAATCCATAGAAAAAAAAAAAAGTACTCCATGGTCCCTGAAGGCACCAATGTTCACTATAATAATCTGCACCACCTTTCTGCCTCATGCTTAGCCCCATTGTTTTTGAGATTTTAAGACGTGCGCCCCATAAGTTAGGCGATTTTATGAACTTTCGCCCCATTTCTGTCAATTTTAAGACTTTTTGTTCCATTTAGGTGTCGATTTTTCTCTGGCGAGCGATAGCGAGCCTGTAATTTAAGAGGAACCGGGAAATTTGTCTACCGAGAAATGTGCACATTTATCTTGAAAGGGGGTCTAGGGGGTGTAATTATAAGCTTGATGGAGGTCTAGGGAACAAACTAAAAACCTCCCCCTAAGCATCGCACCAGTGTTTACGGAAGGAATTAAGGGGAGGCTGGCCGTTTGTTTGGTCTATTAATTCATTTATTCATATAATTTTTTAGTTTCCTCCCTAGACCTCCATCAAGATTAGAAAAAACACTCCCTAGACCCCCCTTCAAGACAAATTTGTACATTTTTCGGTAGAAAAATTTCCCGGCCAAAGGCCGGTTCCTCTTAAAATTGCATGCTCGCTATCGCTTGCCAGGAAAAAATCGACACCTAAATGGCACGAAAGGTCTTAAAATTGACAACAAAATGGGGCAAAAAGTGTTAAAATCGCCAAACTAATGGGCCGAAGGTCTTATAATTTCAAAAGTAGTGAGGCTAAACATTAGGGAGAAGGGAGTCTAGAAAAACGGGCTGCCTCCCTTTAAATACAAATAGCGGGCACAGGTGAACCAATATGTATAGACACCTGAGCGGGTACACAGAGAGCCAGCCGGGCAGGGGGTTAAGGGGGTCATCGGCTTGTTTTATCTTTCTCTCCTTTTCTCTTTTTCCATGGTCTGTATCCTTTCGGCCCCATTCAGCCAACTGTTTTAAGACGTTTATCCCCATCCAGGTGTCGATTTCTTCCTGGCAGCGATAGCGAGCCGGTATTGTATGGAGAAATGCGGCTTCGCCAGAGACATTTTTCTATCGAAACATTTACAAATTTAGCTTGCTCTCAAAACAAAAATATATGTATGCTGGCTCGCTACCGCTCGCCAGGAAAATATTGACACTTGGATGGGGGTAAACGTCTTAAAACAGTAGGCTGAATGGGGCCGAATGGATACAAGCCAAAGAGAGAGGAAGAGAAAGAGGAAAAAGCGAGGTGGGCTCCCTTAAGGGGAAGGTATTGTATTGGTTTCATTATTTGTTATTTATTAGCGGTATGCATGTATATATATATATATATATATATATATATATTTGTTTATTTAGTCTCTAGACCTCTATCAAGCTTAACAAAACACCATCCCAAAGACCCATATTTTCATTTGTTTGTTACCTTTTTCGATAGATAAATTTGTACATTTTTCGGTAGATACATTTGTAAATTTTTCGGTCGATACATTTGTAAATTTTTCGGTAGAAAAATGTCCTGGCCGGTTCCTCCTAAATTACAGGCTCGCTAACGCTCGCAAGGAAAAAATGGACACCTAAATGGCACGAAAGGTCTTAATATTGACAAAGAAATGGGTGAAAGTATTAAAATTTGAACACTAATAGGGCTAAAAATGAAAGAGAAGGAGGTCCAGAAAAAAAATCTCTATCTATCTATCTATCTATCTATCGATATGCTTAGGCCCAATCCCCATTTTTCCTATTTTTATTTGCTATGTCAATCTATTTATTATTTTGTTTTCCTTTTTTCTTAGGGGTGGCCGACCCAAGACAGAGCCAGGAAACACAAAAACAACATAAAACAAACACAGATAAAAACACAAATTCACACACACACACACACACACACACACACACACACACACACACACACACACACACACACACACACACACACACACATCTAGGTCACCCAGGAGAAGACCCAACATACAGTACTTCCCCTTAACCCCTTCTGTACCGGCGAGGTCATATTAATTATATTTAAGCTAATATTATATGAGTTTATGCAGTTGAAAGAAGACCTCCAGCAATTAACAGGCTTCGAACTTCCTCACTTAAGGGGGGTGACCTGCTTTTTGTTATTTCTCTCCTTTTCTCTCTTTCTCTGGCTTGTATCCATTCGGCCCCATTCAGCCAACTATTTTAAGACGTTTATCCCCATCTAGGTGTCGATTTCTTCCTGGCGAGCGATAGCGAGCCAGCATTATATGAAGAAATCCGGCTTCGCCGGAGACATTTTTCTGTCGAAAAATGTACAAATTTAGCCTGCTGTCAAACAAAAATAAAATATATGCTGGCTCGCTACCGCTCACCAGTAAACAATTGACACCTGGATGGGGATAAACGTCTTAAAACAGTAGGCTGAATGGGGCCAAATGGGTACAAGGCAGAGAAAGATAGAAAAGGACAGAACATAAACAGGTCACCCCCCTTAACCCTTTCTACTACCGTCGATCCTTCTTAAAAGGCACACCACCGCCTAAATAGAGATATAATTCATTATTATAAAGATGTCGTCGGCACAGAAGGGGTTAAGGGGAGGTCTCCACTTGAGGGATTGTTTTCTTGACCCCTTTCTCCCTTATGTTTAGCCCCATTGCTTTTAATATTATAAAACGTTTGCCCCATTAGTTTAGCGATTTTAAGAACTTTCACCCCATATTAAGACTTTTCGTGCAATTCAGGTGTCTATTTTATCCTGGCGAGCGGTAGCGAGCCTGTAATTTAAGAGGAATCGGCCTTCGGCCGGGACATTTTTCTGCCGAAAAATGTATAAATTTATCTTAAAAGGGACTCAAGAGGGTGTAATTTTAAGGTTGATGGAGGTGTAGGGAACAAACTAAATACCTCCCCTTAAAGGAGCTAACTGGATAAGTTGTTATGGTTTTGACTCCAAATGCCCCTTCATATATGGGATTAACCCCTTCTGTACCGGCGATTTTTTCAATTGTTTTCTAGCTGTATTTAGACGATTGTGTGCAGTTTAAGAAGGATCTGGGGGTAGTGAAAAGGGTTAAGTGAGATAGTTCGAAGCCTGTTAAGGGGAGGTATTTAGTTTGTTCCCTACGTTTTCATCAAGCTTAAAATTACACCCCCTAAATCCCCTTTCAAGATAAATTTGTACATTTTTCGGTAGAAAAATTTCCCGGCCGGAGGCCGGTTGCTCTTAAATTACAGGCTCGCTATCGCTCGCCAGGAAAAAATCGACGCCTTAATGGCACGAAAGGTCTTAAAATGGACAGAAATGGGGCAACATTTCTTAAAATGTCAAAACTACTAGGACGAACGTCTTAAAATTTCAAAAGCAATGGGGCTAAACATGAGGGAGAAACGGGTCCAGAAAAAAATCCCTCGAGTGGAAATCTCCCCTTAATTGTTGGAGGCTCTTTTTAAACTGAATAAATAGCGTAACAGTAGCCAGCATAAAGTTGAAAAGATGTCGCCGGTACAGAAGGGGTTAATGCCACGGACCGCTGGTACTATCTATCTATTGCCTGACGCCGTGATCCCCGAAGGGGTGGCCACGAACTAACCGCCCCCATGCACCCCTGTCCCCAGTCAGTCGACGCCCCTCCCCCCAACCAGCACCGCCCTCGTTCATGTACTTCCTCACTCCATCCTTCCACCTCATATTCGGTCTACCTCTCCCTCTCTGTCCTTCCACCTCGCTCTCGTACACCCTCTTAGTCATTCTCTCGCTTTCCATACGTTCCATATGGCCGAACCATCTCAAGTTGTTCCTTTTCACACTTTCCAGCACATCTACCTCCACACCACACCTCCTTCTTACTTCCTCATTAGTCTGTCTATCCCTCCATGTAACTCCGCACGCACTCCTTAAGTAATTCATTTCCACTGCTCTCACTCTTGGTCTGAGTCTCTCAACCAACATCCATGCTTCGCTTCCGTAAGTCAGTGTCGGGATTACCACACTGTCATGCAAGGACTTCTTCACTTCCATACTGACCACCCTATTTCTTGTTACTGCTTTTAGCGTTCCTACAACCCTCTTCCCCTGTTTTACCCTCTCCCGCACTTCTTCATCCATAGTCCCATCTTTACTCAACACACTGCCCAGATACTTAAAAGAGTTGACGATCTCCATAGCCTGACCGTTCAGCTTCACCTCACACTCTGTGACTTCACCCCTTTCGAAGACCATAACCTTGCTCTTCCCCGTATTTACCTTCAAATTCCGTTTTTCGCACACTGTTCCAAACTCATTTACCAGACCCTGCAACTCCCATTCATTATCACTCATCAGAACTGTATCCTCCGCAAACAGCAGTATAGGTAGCTACCACTCAATTCCCTCCCTTTTCAGCGATACACCAACATCCACTGCTCTTGATAGTATTTCTTTCATGACTCCATCCATATATACAGTAAACAACCACGGGGACATCACACACCCCTGTTTCAAACCAACATTCAGGTCAAAGAACTCGCTCTGCTCACTCTCCACACGTACTGCCGCCTTTGTACCCTCATACATGCTCTTCACTGCTTTCAGCAACTTGCCCTCTACTCCGTATATTCTTAGTACTTTCCACAAACCTTCTCTATCCACTCTGTTATAGGCCTTCTCCAAGTCCATAAAGGCAACATAAACCTTTTGTTTCTTCTCCAGATACTTCTCCACAACACAATTCAGGGTAAAAATCTGATCTACACATCCTCTTCCCTTCCTAAAACCTCCCTGCTCGTCGCCTATCCATTTCTCCGTTCTCACACACAGGGGAGGTGTGGTGGAGTGGTCATGCCACTGGATTGGTAATCCAATGGACCCGGGTTCAAATCCCGATATGTCAATGGGAAGATATTATTGGGATTGAATTTGTGCTGTACCTAGTATCAGTGCATTACCACAAAGCCCACCGAAATGCCAACAAAAATACCCTCGTTGTTCCCTGATTAAATAACACTGTATGAATATTCCCATATTCAAAATATGTTACAGGGGGACAATGCCTAGTGAGTTCACTGCTCAATAGGTGGCGTTCTGAGAGTGAGGGTCTGAGTCTGGAGGGTGAGACGGTGAAGCACTTGAGCGAAGCAACCGGCCGCTTCAGAGATGGAGCTGCTTCGAGCCATGATGGATGCTTCGCATGTCTCACTCCCCAGACTGGAACAAGACCTCACGGGCTTCACCGTGTTGGGCGGTGGAATGTACAGGCTCTCAGCCTATGCCCGAGAGGGAGTAGTTGGAATATAGAAAAAAAAAAAAAAAAAAAAAAAAAATCACTACCCTACTGTATACCTTCCCTACTACGCTTAGAAGACATATTCCTCGGTGGTTACCACACACTCCTCTTTCCCCTTTGCCCTTATATAGGGGGACTATTATGCCAGTCTTCGGGTGCACTCCCCTTCTCCCATGCTAGTTTGCACATTTTCCATACCCATTCTATCACTGTCTCACCACCATACCTCAACATTTCCCCACACACTCCATCTGTTCCTGGTGCTTTCCCCAACTTCACTCTTGTCATGGCTTCCCACACTTCTGACCTCCTGATCCCCACCTCCTCCTCCACTACTTCTCTTCTTCTCCCTCCCATACCATATCCAGCTATGTTTGCTGGCTCTTCATTCCTTACATTTAGCAACTCACTGAAGTACTCCCTCCATCTTTCGACTCTCTCTTGCTTCTCGGCTAGCATTCTCCCATTCTTATCTTTCACACCCTTACTGTTTCCCTTGCTACCTTCCCTAACTTTCTTGACTTCTTTCCAGAACAGTTTCTTACTTTCCCTCCATTTTACACTCAGATTCCTTCCAAATTCCTCATCTACTCTTCTCTTACTTTCCTTCACTACTCTCTTCACCACCCTCTTACTCTCCACGTACCTCGCTCATTTCTGTCTCTCGGAATCTTCATTCCCTCTACTACCCAACCACTCTCTATATGCTTTCTTCTTTTCTTCCACAGCTATTCTTACCTCTTCTGTCCACCATGATGTACCTTTCACTCCCCTCCCTCTTCTCCTCACTCCACACACCTCCTCACATGCTGCACAGATCTCATCCTTAAACACCTTGCTCATCTCCTCCACTTCCTCCATAACTTCCGCTGGTACTACAGTCATTTTTTTCCAGCTGAGGGTAAATTGTCATGTTTCTATCTTTGTTACTCAGCTATTAGGTAGATTTTGTAGCGAAATATGATGCTAGTTATGAAAATTGGCATTAATAAGACACACAGCCATAGTAGTTCCATATTTGTCCATTAAGTATCGAGAAATCAGCTAATAAGAGATTCAATTTACGATCAGCTGGGAAAAAATAAACTATAGTGTATCTATTATTTATCATTTACATATTAGAAGAAGGGTAGTTGTTGTTGTTCCTCAAGCTGCCTGGCCGAACAGCCCCAAGGCCCTGAGCAAGGCCAAGGCCATAACCGAGCGCCCCCACAGAACCCTCCCTGCCGACCACAATAAAGCCTGGGTGACCGAAGCCACTCCATGGCGGGGAGCTGAGGAGGGCGACAGAAACGCCCGGGAAACCAAAGCCCCACCCAGGGCCCTGTGCCCCTCAGCAATTATGAAGAGAAAGCTGAGGGTCAAAGGAAAAAATGTGACGCTTTGGCTTCCAATCTTGGTAGATTGGGAGGTCAATCCACGGAAGAGACGCAGTCACTTAAGATCTAGAAAATATATAAGTAAAAGGAACAGTCAGAGTAAGCTATGGGTATGGCAGAGATCGCTCAGTTCTCACTCTGATAGACCAGCCCATCACCACTGAAGAAGGGTAGTTTCGGTCTACGTTATAATTTTAGTTTTTAAGGCATTTTCTAATTCTGTGGTAATAGGCAAAAGCTGAATGTAGTCGCCAAAACTTTGCGTAAATCGCTCGGTGAAGTTTATATATGGCAACTTCTTTGGTATATAGTTATTTTGTATTTGTATATGTTTGTATTAATTTATTTATTTTGTATTTATATATTTATGTTTTATTTGTTTATTTATTTTGTAATATATATTTATTTATTTATTTATTATTTTTTTGGAGGGGACCTTTGGATGCGTTTTGTTTTTGTTTCGTTCCATGAAAATTATTAAGCCCTATAATCATCCACTGAATATTTTCACTACAGTATATATACTGCTAATAGACTCATGTGGGATCCTTAAAGCTCGGTTCACACATGCACGAATTAACGTCACGTCCGTCCCCGACCAAGAAAATAGGCAGAACGGCATCAATCTGGAGGCCCCATGTTCCGTTCCAACGTTCCAACTGTTCCAACGTTTTTTTGCCGCCGTTCTCATCCCGTTATATTCGTCGTCTAGAAGCCGCCAGGCTGCGCCTAGACGACGATTGCTCCCGTGTGTGTCCGTGTGTGTCCGTGTGTGTTCCCTGGGTGTCCCCGACATAACAATTTTTCTGGCAGTTGCCCCGACCCATACGGACCATTTTATGCATGCATAAAAAGGACGCCGCCCAGGCACGGCGAATTAAGGGTCGGGGACGGACGGGATGTTAATTCGTGCATGTGTGAACTGAGCTTTAGGAGAGAAATAAAGATTGGGGATGGATACAAATTTAAACAAAAGGATATCTTATATGCCTAGGGCCCACATGAAAGCACCCTCCAAGGTGTGTGTGTGTGTGTGTGTGTGTTTTTATGAGCGTGCACTTTTTTATTTTTTATTTTTAAACAGACACAGCCAGTCACACAATAACTTGCAAAGCAATGATTACAAAAGACTGACGAGCAGGGTGCATACAATGCCTTGCTTATTGGGCTAAGTCACATGTTGACAAATATATAAACGATACTGTACACCTTAACAAATACACAACCACTCACACATACCACACTACACCATCACTACCACAACACCACATCATACACAACCCCACCACACTACACCATCACTACCAGAACACCACATAATACACAACCCCATATACATAATATACACCCACCACCACCACCATCACAACACCACCTACACCAAACACATACAAACACCGCAACACACCACCACTGCGGAAGCAACAAATAACTCACCCTACAAAACTATGCAAATTAACCCGGAAGAGTCACACCAAACATTCTCTTAACACCTTACGAGCGGCCTAGGCGGTAATTTATATGTACCGCCCAGCGGGGGGTTTTGGCCATAAATGGGGTTGTTTCCGTGCTCTTTTTCATGCATAAACAAGACCCAGAGCGTAATACAAGTATGTATCCCTGAAAGGGCATAAATTGAGCTTTCCAATGACACCCGAACCATCCTTCTACGATCACTGGTTGTCTTGCAACGATCGTGCAACCGAAGGGCAAAATGGCTAAAATACGGTCATTTTCGTACATTATTACGTGTGTAATAGTGAGTGAGGGTGGAGGAGGGTGCAATAAATCTCAGTTGGTCCACGGCGGCCGTGGCGAGCGGTCAGGTGTTAATCTATGCTCCTCCCACAGCTCCGCTCTCTCTCAGAGCACATTACGTGCTCAAAATTGCACTCGACAATAGCCGGGTGCCGCCACATAGGCCATATTTATTTCACTCGACTATAGCCGGGTGCCGCCAGTTATGGGTTAAATACAAGCCAAAAGTTAGTAGGCCCCGCGGTGAGGTGGTCTATGTTCCCTGGTGCTGGTTCCTTTTATATCATGGTTATTTTGGAGATACAGAGGGCCTCCTTAGATTTATTGCATTAAGCCCCTTCCACACATACAAGAATCGATCGGCGAGTTTCTACTCGCCAACACGTGGGCAGGTGAGCCAAAGTTTTGCCCATGTTCAAAATTCAAGAGCAGAGTGTGCAAACTCGACGGGTATTCGCACCTTATCGTAAGTAATCACAACTTATCGGAAGCATTCGGAGCTTATCGGATACAATCCTAACTCATTCGCCATCACTCTCAATCACTCGCCATTTTGTATGAAAAACTGTTCATTCCTGTATACTCTTCCTCGAATTTCCTATTGTGTTGTTATACAGTATTGTGATTTGTGAAATTAGCTTTTTACTCAAATTAATAAAAAACATAGCTATTTAGAGAGTGGTGGTGTTAGACTACTGTTACACTAGCTGTAGCTATGCAGGCATTAAAACCAGCCAAAACAGTCTTGTGTAGAGTATGTGTGTGTGTCTGTTTGTCTGCCTGTATGTGTGTTTGTGCATCTGTTTCAAAGTAAGACTCTTGGAAAGTTAATGGACTGATATAAATGAAGCTTGGTCGATACCTTTATGTGTACCATAATACAACGATAAGCATTAATACTACATCTAATAACCATCCTCTTGATATATAACTCTCAATAATGACCATGACAAATATTTGCTGGCTTGTCACAACACTGACTGTGATACATTATTGATTACCCAAGGCATTCACACACACAGTCACTTTACTTTGTTGATGTTTAGGTATTATCTCCACGGTCGACCTGGGGATCCACCGTTAAATGACTCGACCCGAGGCCTTCAGTGTGAGAATATATACAGTATATATATATATATACTGAATTGTGTTGTGGAGAAATATCTGGAGAAGCAACACAAGGTGTATGTTGCCTTTATGGACTTGGAGAAGGCCTATGACAGAGTGGACAGAGAAGGCATGTGGAGAGTACTTAGAATATAAGGAGTAGATGGCAAGTTGCTGAAAGCAGTGAAGAGCATGTATGAGGGTGCAAAGGCGGCAGTACGTGTGGAGAATGAGCAGAGTGAGTTCTTTGACCTGAGTGTTGGGTTGAAACAGGGGTGTGTGATGTCCCCGTGGTTGTTTACTGTATATATGGATGGAGTCATGAAAGAAATACTAGGAAGAGCAGTGGATGTTGGTGTATCGCTGAAAAGGGAAGGAAATGAGTGGAGGCTGCCTATACTGCTGTTTGCGGATGATACAGTTCTGATGAGCGATAATGAATGGGAGTTGCAGGGTCTGGTAAATGAGTTTGGAACAGTGTGCGAAAAACGGAATTTGAAGGTAAATGCGGGGAAGAGCAAGGTTATGGTCTTCGAAAGGGGTGAAGTCACAGTGTGTGAGGTGAAGTTGAACGGTCAGGTTATGGAGATCGTCAGCTCTTAAGTATCTGGGCAGTGTGTTGATTAAAGATGGGACTATGGATGAAGAAGTGCGGGAGAGGGTACAACAGGGGAAGAGGGTTGTAGGAACGTTGAAAGCAGTAACAAGAAATAGAGTGGTCAGTATGGAAGTGAAGAAGTCCTTGCATGACAGTGTTGTAATCCCGACACTAACTTACGGAAGCGAAGCATGGACGTTCGGGAAGAGACTCAGACCAAGAGTGAGAGCGGTGGAAATTAGTTACTTGAGAAGTGCGTGCGGAGTTACATGGAGGGATAGACAGACGAATGAGGAAGTAAGAAGGTGTGGTGTGGAGGTAGATGTGCTGGAAAGTGTGAAAAGGAACAACTTGAGATGGTTCAGCCATATGGAACGTATGGAAAGCGAGAGATTTACTAAGAGCGTGTACGAGAGCGAGGTGGAAGGACAGAGAGGGAGAGGTAGACCGAAGGAGAGGTCGAAGGATGGAGTGAGAAAGTATATGAATGAAGGCGGTGCTGGTTGGGAGGAGGGGCGTCGACTGACTGGGGACAGAGGTGCATGGGTGCGGTTCGTTCGTGGCCACCCCTTCGGAGATCACGGCGTCAGGCAATAGATAGAAAGATATATATATATATATATATATATATATATATATATATATATATATATATATATATATAGAGAGAGAGAGAGAAGTAGTTAGATATTCATGAATCTACGATAGAGAACTCCACATCTTTTGCTAGGACTTTCACAAAAAGAAAGCCTCACAAAGCGGTCTTTAGACGACAGAGCTTCACAGGAGAGCAGGGACTGGGAATTTTATAAAGGCGACTTGAGCACCTTTAGACTCCACTTTGGTGAGAGAGAGAAGGAGAGAGAGAGAGAGAGAGAGAGAGAGATGAAATTCAAGGTCTTATACTGTAGTTTGTTGGGTTTTGTATTGATTTATATTTTGTTTTGTTTTCATACAACAGCCACATATCCAATAGGCGTAGTGTAGGAAGTGTATGTTACCCCCTCCTGTACCGTCGTCATCCTTTATATCCGAATCTGGTTACTACTAATCGATTAAATTCAGTCTAGGAAGGATATTTAGCCAGTATATATAGGCTATAGCTTCAATCAACCCTTTATACCACCACGAATCCTTCCTAAGCTTCATAAAATCGTCTAAATATACGTATACTATAATATAACAAGCGTCGCTGGTACAGACAGGGTTATTTGTTACTGTCCTGTTGGTGTGGTTGTGAGTGTTGTCTGTAACCAATGCAGCCTCAATGCAAAACCTCAAAACTAATATGCTCAACATGAGGGAGAAGGGGGTCCATAAAAAGCGAGTAGGCCCCCCCTTAAACAGAACGTCTAGTAATAGTAATACTTTACCTGAATCTCTCCCTGGGATTACCACTACCTTGAACAGTGTTGCCAATTTAGCTACTTTCCCGCTAGATCTAGAGGTATTTATTTCGATCTAGAGTGCCATTTTTACTTCTACTGTAGTGACATGAATTCTAGCGATATTCTGTAGATTTGAGCCATTTTCTAGCGATATTGTAGAGATTGTTCCGTTATACTAGTTATTTTCGGCATTTATTTACTATCTAGCGAACTTGATTTGTCAACCCTGATCTTGAATGGCAGCTGCCTACAATCTTTATCCCAACACTTGGCATTATACGTCGCTCTAGCTCTCGCACTAGTTCACACACACACACACACACACACACACACACACACACACACACACACACACACACACATTCACAAACACACATTCTCTCTCTCTCTCACTCTCGCTCTCTCTCTCTCTCTCTCTCTCTCTCTCTCTCTCTCTCGCTCGGAGTTATAGCCAGAGGGAACGGAGGATAGGGAGAGAGCCCTCTACCTTGCTGTCCTATTCTTCTACTATTAACTGTCCCTGTCTAGTAGTATTAAGGCCTAACCACTTAATAGGGACTGCAAGATATGTATGGTCTGAGTATCTGTGTAACTGTATAACCTCTCTCTCTCTCTCTCTCTCTCTCTCTCTCTCTCTCTCTCTCTCTCTCTCTCTCTCTCTCTCTCTCTCTCTCTCTTCTCTCTCACGTTGACCTTTGGCAGTTGACGTATAGCATGGTGTCGCTACATTTTACTGGTGTCGTCGAAAACATTTACTTTACTATTTTAGCTCTGAAGTTAGTTTGGCGTGTACGCTTTGTTTTATGTGTGTGTGTGTGTGTGTGTGTGTGTGTGTGTGTGTGTGTGTGTGTGTGTGTGTGTGTGTGTGTGTGTGTGTGTGTGTGTGTGTGTGTGTGTGTGTGTGTGTGTGTGTGTGTGTGTGTGTGTGTGTGTGTGTGTGTGTGTGTTACTCAGTTACTTGTTCGTCAAGGGGAATCCACGCAATGCGAGCTAAGCTCATTATTATCGCGCCTCCTTAACTGGGAATGTATTGCGTGAAATGCATGTTAAGTGTTTATGTACTGTGGAAGGGCTGTGGATGTGTGTGTAGTCTGTATTTAGCCAATTGGCGACATCGGAAACGAAGGCTTAGGGTGGATCTGTATGGTACCATTCTCACTATAGACGGTACCGTCTCGCCCGAAGGCTTAGGTAGCCATCAGCTTAGGTGAACCATATGATACCCATCTCGCCTTGTACCATTTTTGCCAACCCCAGATGGGACGTCACAACGTCGTCCACTTATTCCAGGTACCTATTTACAGCTAGGTGAACTGAGGCTAACACATGAAAGGAGACAAGCCCAATTTGTCTCCGCCCGGCCGGGATTGAACCCCCGACCCCTCGTGTGTGAGACGAGAGCTCTACCTACTAGGCTACGGGCTGTGTGTGTGTGTGTGTGTGTGTGTTGCAGTGTGCTTGTGATAGTGTGAGCAATGCTGTATGTGCAAGCATGTGTGCGTTTGTGTGTGCATGTGTGCGTTTGTGTATCCAGCATACATAACACAGCATTGTTATGGCTACTAGAGGAAGTAATGAGGGTAAGTGGTTTGTTTTATCCTTTTATTACCATAGATTGTAGTTACAGTACATATATAATTTTGTTTATACAATACATAATATATATATATATATCTCCTGTACCCTAGCTCACCTGTATCTGCACGACGGTACACTCAGATGCCATAGTCTCTAGCCCACCCATAACAATTCCTGGACCTCCTATATTATTGTGTATGCAATTATAACTACCTGGATTGATTTTTGTATGAAACTTGTTTCTCAAAGTACTTATAGTTTTGTAGTTGATTTATAGAAAATTATATTCATGAATTTGTTTCCAGAGATAGATATACTTCCATAGTTAGAAATAGTTGAAGGCTACGATTATTTATGAGTGGGCTGGAGACTATGTGTACCTCACCTCGTACACTACCACACCCATGGCACGATGGTTCAAAGTCAAGTGTAGGTTTGAAGTGGGTCGTTTTGGTATTCCCCTGTTTCGCTTCAATAGCTTGGAGATTTTGAGATGTTTCACACCACTAGTTTGGCGATAATAAGACGCTTCATCTCATTTAGGTGTCGATTTTTTTTCTGGATGAGCGATAGTGAGCCTGTAGCTAAAAAAAAATCAGTTTTCAGCCAGGAAATGTTTTCTATCGAAAAATGTACAAATTTAGCTTGACGAGAGTCTGAGGGGCATTATTATGTAGTTTGTAAGACGTCTGGCAAGGCGTTTTAGTTAGCCTAGGGGACAGACTAAAATACATTGCTTGAAAATGGCAGAAGCAAGGAAAATCCTCTAATAATTATGAATAATAAGTGCTGGAGCGACCTTGGTGACCCTGGTCTCTGGGTATTCTCCTGGGTGACCTAGATGTGTGTGAATTTGTGTTGTTTGTTAGTTGTTTTATGGTGTGTTTTGTGTTTCCCTGTTCTTGCTCTGTCTTGAGGCGGCCACCCCCAAGAAAAACAAAACAAAATAATAACATAGAATTAAATCGAAAATAAAAATAGGAAAAGTGGGGATTGGGCCTGAGCATATAGATAGATAGATAGATAGACAATAAGTATCATAATAACTCCCATGACGCCGGACCAGATAGTGTTAACCCGTTGAGTACCAGCGACGTGTATTATATTTTATTTGAGTTATATTTAGACGGTATTATGCAGCTTGGGAAGGATCTGTGTTAGTTAAAAAGGTCGGTTGAGATGGTTTGAAGTGTTTTTATTGCTAGAGGTCCTTCCCAAGCTGAATAAAGTCGTCTAATAGTGTTCAGAATATGACGAAAAGGACGATTCTCTCTTGGCCATTATATTCTGGCTATTTCAGACAATTTTGTTAAGGGGAGATGGGTCGTTTTTCTGGTCCCCCTTCTTACTCATGTTTAGCCCCATTAGTTTTCAGATTATAAGACGTTCGGCCCATTAGTTTGGCGATTTTAAGACCTTTCTCCGATTTCTTTGTCAATTTTGAGACTTTTTGTATCATTTAGGTGTCGAATATTTTCCTGGCGAGCGATAGCGAGCCTGTAATTTCAGAGAAATCGGCTTCCGGCCGTCGACATTTTTCTATCGAAAAATGTAAAAAATTATCTTGAAGGAGGGTCTTGGGCGGGTGTCTTTCAAGCTTGATGAGGAAACAAATAAAATATAATAAGATACATAAAATATAATAAGATACATAAAATATAATAAGATACATAAAATATAATAAGATACATAAAATATAATAAGATACATAAAATATAATAAGATACATAAAATACAATAAGATACACAAAATATAATAAGATACATAAAATATAATAAGATACATAAAATATAAGATACATAAAATATAATAAGACATAAAATATAATAAGATACATAAAATATTATAAGACATAAAATATAGTAAGATACATAAAATATAGTAAGATACATAAAATATAGTAAGATACATAAAATATAGTAAGATACATAAAATATAATAAGATACATAATATATAGTAAGATACATAAAATATAATAAGATACATAAAATATAATAAGATACATAAAATATAGTAAGATACATAATATATAATAAGATACATAAAATATAATAAGATACATAATATATAATAAGATACATAAAATATAATAAGATACATAATATATAATAAGATACATAACATATAATAAGATACATAATATATAATAAGATACATAATATATAATAAGAGACATAATATATAATAAGATACATACAATATAATAAGATACTGCCGTCTCCCTTTAAGTTTAGAAAAGGTTAAAGCCCCTTTCACACATACACGAGTTTGGCCCCGACTGCCCCCGATTTTGCAATCTTTCAAATAATTTTTGAATAAGTCGGGGGCCCCCCTAAAATCCCTCTTCACTTGACTTTCTTAACCCCTTCTGTACCGATGATGTAAGTTTCACTGTATTCTGGCAATTGTTAGACGATTTCATTGAGCTTAGGAAGGACGTATGCCAATCAAAAGGCTACACACTATCCCTATGAATCCCTTTTCCCGCCACATATACTTCCTAAGCCTCATTAAATCATCTAAAAGCAGCTGAGATTATATTAAAAGACGTGGCCATTATAGAAGGGGTTAAGGGTGGATGGGCGTATGTATTAGCTCATTTACGTATTTTTATATTATTTTTGTAATTTCCTCCCTATACCTCCATCAAGCTTAAAAAAAAAACCCAAGAGTCTCCTTCAAGATAAATTTGTACATTTATCGAAAGAAATATTTTCCCGCCAAAGGCCGGTTCCTCTTGAAATACAGGCTCGATATCGCTCGCCAGGAGAAATCGACACCTAAATGACACGAATATTCTTAACATTGACAAAGAAATGAGGTGAAAGGTCTTAAAATCGTCAAACTAATGAGCCGAACGTCATAAAATGTGAAAACCAATGGGGCTAAACACGAGGAAGAAGGAGGCACCCGTAAAAACGCCCCACCTCCCCTTCATAATTATGCACTATAAGTTTTAGTTTGGATTATTATTACGTGTTCCTCCTACACAATCTGACACACACATCAAATACCTGTACCTATCCTGTTGATAGTCATTAAGGGGAGGTATTTAGTTTGTTCCCTAGACCTCCATCAAGCTTAAAATTACACCCCCTTGAGTCCCTTTCAAGATAAATTTGTACATTTTTCGGTAGAAAAATTTCCCGGCCGAAGGCCGGTTCCTCTTAAATTACAGGCTCGCTATCGCTCGCCAGGATAAAATCGACACCTGAATTGCACGAAAGGTCTTAATATGGGGTGAAAGTTCTTAAAATCGCTAAACTAATGGGGCAAACGTTTTATAATATCAAAAGCAATGGGGCTAAACATGAGGGAGAAAGGGGTCAAGAAAAAAATCCCTCAAGTGGAGATCTCCCCTTAAGAGTGTTTACAACGTCTTTATCACTTTCTATAACCGACGTAATTAAGCCGGTATCACACGAGAGCTTTTATAGTCAACATTCGATGATCGACATTTTTCTGGTATAATTTCTGGGATATTTTGCACTGGTATCGGAAACTAGACTGATGATAGATGAATTTACGTGGCCCAAATATTGTAAACGTTGACCTCATAAGCTGCCAGACCAGTGTTGACGATAAATGTTGAGGGAAAAAGCGCTCGTGTGATACCGGTTTAAGGCTGCGTGCTGTTCTTTGCTGCATGTACTAAGGTATAATTATATGCTTCATCATTAGCATATTTATTTGGCACTTCTTAACGCAAGCAATACCATTGTACAGTACATTTCATTCATTAGGGATTCCAGATGTTTGAATTATTATGTTACCTCCACCAACCGACTTTACTCCTAAACTCAATTAATGAAATCAACAAATACATGTGGCAGTCCAGGGATTCGAACCTAATATGATGTCTTATTCGAGGTTACATAAGAGGCATTGTTTATAATCATGACTCCTTTATTACTCTCCTGGTAACGATACTAGCCTATATACTACGGTACTCTGAATGAGACAACGCCACATTCTCTCTCTCTCTAATCCTGCCACGGGCATTAGCTCCAGGGCAGTAGTTCCCATTCTAATTTTCCCTTACCCACTCTAAACCACTGTTTGGACACTTGATCCTCAGTGTTTTGGAGGACAAGCAGCCTAGAGGGGTCACTAAATCTGTTGTTGCTTGATTTCCGTTGTACTCCTTTGTGCTCTCTCTCTCTCTCTCTCTCTCTCTCTCTCTCTCTCTCTCTCTCTCTCTCTCTCTCTCTCTCTCTCTCTCTCTCTCTCTCTCTCTCTCTCTCCCATTCTGAAACTTGGGAAGACTAGCCAAATTTGCTGTCGAAATTATATATGCGTTTTACTGTTTCCCTCTTGCCTTCTCTTTTGTCCAAGCCTTTCATTAACCCCTTCACTGCCGGGGGTGTTTTATTCTCTTATATCAGCTATATTTAGACGATTTTATACAACTAAAGAATAACGTGTGTTAGTTAAGGGGAGGTTTTTAGTTAGTTCCCTAGACCACCATCAAGCTTAAAATTACACCTTCTAGGCCCCCTTTCAAGATAAATGTGTACATTTTTCGGTAGAAAAATGTCCCGGCCAAAGGCCGCTTCCTCTTAAATTACAGGCTCGCTATCGCTCGCCAGGAAATAATTGACACCTAAATTGCATGAAACGTCTTAAAATTGACAGAAATGGGGCGAAAGTTCTTAATTATGGGGCGAACGTCTTAAAATATCAAAAACAATGGGGCTAAACATGAGGGAGAAAGGGGTCCAGAAAAAAAATCCCTCGAGTGGAAATCTCCCCTTAAGATGATGAATTGGGAGACTTGGAAGCCTTTTAATTAGTGCACGACCCTTCCTAAGCTAAATCAAGTCGTCTAATAATTGCCAGAAAATAGTGAAAAGACGACCTCGGTAATGAAGGGGTTAAGCTAACTTTTGAAATACGTGCATCCACTTTTTTTCAACATCGGTGATTCTATACTTTAAGGGAGTCACCGGGTTGTTTTTTTATCTTTCTCTACTTTTCTCTCTTTCTCTGGCTTGTATCCATTCGGCCCCATTCAGCCACCTGTTTTAAGACGTTTATCCCCATCCAGGTGTTGATTTCTTCCTGGCGAGCGATAGCGAGCCAGCATTGTATGGAGAAATCCGGCTTCGCCGGAGGCATTTTTCTATCGAAAAATTTACAAATATAGCTTGCTGTCGAAATAAAAATATATATATATATGCTGGCTCGCTACCGCTCGCCAGGAAAATATTGACACCTGGATGGGGGTAAACGTCTTAAAATAGTAGGCTGAATGGGGCCGAATGGATACAGGCCAAAGAGAGAGGGAGAGAAAGAGAAAAAAAAAAAGAGAGGTGGGCTCCCTTAACATAATTATCACTTTATAACGTTTGTAAAGTTTGTGGACGACAGCATGTTTTGTAAAAATGCTAAAGTAAGGAAAACAATCAGTTTATTATTGACAATTACGGAAAATATCTTTATTTATTTATAGGTTAAATATTTCAGTCTGTACTTCCCTCTTTTGTTCTAATCAGTTTGACTTGCGCCCTCTAGGGGTAATTAACTCATTAATAATTATAATTTATCACATCCATTGTTTTTATTTTGCTGCACAAGAATGATGGTCTATAAACTCTGTTTTATATTTTTTGTCACACTTTTGCTCTTATATTTTCTTGAGCTCAATGTTTCTATATATCTATCTATTGCCTGACGGCGTGATCCCCGAAGGGGTGGCCACGAACGAACCGCCCCCATGCACCTCTGAACCCAATCAGTCGACGCCCCTCCCCCCAACCAGCACCGCCTTCATTCATATATTTCCTCACTCCGTCCTTCCACCTCTCTTTCGGTCTACCTCTCCCTCTCTGTCCTTCCACCTCGCTCTCGTACACCCTCTTAGACATTCTCTCGCTTTCCATACGTTCCATATGGCCGAACCATCTCAAGGTGTTCCTTTTCACACTTTCCAGCACATCTACCTCCACACCACACCTCCTTCTTACTTCCTCATTCGTCTGTCTATCCCTCCATGTAACTCCGCACGCACTTGTCAAGTAACTCATTTCCACCGCTCTCACTCTTGGTCTGAGTCTCTCCACCAACGTCCATGCTTCGCTTCCGTAAGTCAGTGTCGGGATTACCACACTGTCATGCAAGGACTTCTTCACTTCCATACTGACTACCCTATTTCTTGTTACTGCTTTCAGCGTTCCTACAACCCTCTTCCCCTGTTGCACCCTCTCCCTCCCTTCTTCATCCATCTTTACTCAGCACACTGCCCAGATACTTATATGAGCTGACAATCTCCATAGCCTGACCGTTCAACTTCACCTCACACTCTGTGGCTTCACCCCTTTCGAAGACCATAACCTTGCTCTCCCCCGTATTTACCTGCAGATTCCGTTTTTCGCACACTGTTCCAAACATATTTACCAAACCCTGCAACTCCCATTCATTGTCGCTCATCAGAACTGTATCATCAGCAAACAGCAGTACAGGTAGCTTCCACTCATTTCCCTCCCTTATCAGCGATACATCAACATCCACTGCTCTTCCTTGTATTTGAAACCCCCAATTACAGCCTACATCGTTATAATATTGAAGAAATGTCACTTCCCATAACCTATCAACACACATCAACATCCTTACAACCAAGACCTCCATTAAGGGGAGGTTTTGAGTTTGGTCCCTAGATATCCATCAAGCTTAAGATTACACCCCCTTGAGCCCCTTTCAAGATAAATTTGTACATTTTTCGGTAGAAAAATGTCCCGGCTGAAAGCCAGTTCCTCTTAAATTACAGGCTCGCTATCGCTCGCCAGGATAAAATCGACACCTAAATTGCACGAAAGGTCTTAAAATTGACGGAAATGGGGCGAAAGTTCTTAAAATCGCCAAACTAATGGGGCGACTGTCTTAAAATCTCAAAAGTAATGGGGCTAAACATGAGGGAGAGAGGGGTCCAGAAAAAAATCCCTCAATTCGATATCTCCCCTTAATCTGTAAAACCCCCCTGTCCTCAGCCCAAATAACCACGCCACCCTATACAACCATGTTCAGTTTGCCGCACATGTTCCGTTCCTCACCAGCCTATATAGCCTAGTCCAATCATTATAGTCCAATCATTATGTCCAATCATTGTAGTCCAATCATTGTAGTCCAATCATTATAGTCCAATCATTATAGTCCAATCATTGTAGTCAATCATTGTAGTCCAATCATTATAGTCCAATCATTGTAGTCCAATCATTGTAGTCCAATCATTATAGTCCAATCATTGTAGTCCAATCATTGTAGTCCAATCATTGTAGTCCAATCATTGTAGTCCAATCATTGTAGTCCAATCATTATAGTCCAATCATTATAGTCCAATCATTGTAGTCCAATCATTATAGTCCAATCATTATAGTCCAATCATTGTAGTCCAATCATTGTAGTCCAATCATTATAGTCCAATCATTGTAGTCCAATCATTATAGTCCAATCATTGTAGTCCAATCATTATAGTCCAATCATTGTAGTCCAATCATTGTAGTCCAATCATTGTAGTCCAATCATTGTAGTCCAATCATTATAGTCCAATCATTATAGTCCAATCATTATAGTCCAATCATTGTAGTCCAATCATTGTAGTCCAATCATTGTAGTCCAATCATTGTAGTCCAATCATTATAGTCCAATCATTGTAGTCCAATCATTATAGTCCAATCATTATAGTCCAATCATTATAGTCCAATCATTGTAGTCCAATCATTGTAGTCCAATCATTGTAGTCCAATCATTATAGTCCAATCATTGTAGTCCAATCATTGTAGTCCAATCATTATAGTCCAATCATTATAGTCCAATCATTATAGTCCAATCATTATAGTCCAATCATTGTAGTCCAATCATTGTAGTCCAATCATTGTAGTCCAATCATTATAGTCCAATCATTATAGTCCAATCATTATAGTCCAATCATTATAGTCCAATCATTGTAGTCCAATCATTATAGTCCAATCATTGTAGTCCAATCATTATAGTCCAATCATTGTAGTCCAATCATTGTAGTCCAATCATTATAGTCCAATCATTGTAGTCCAATCATTGTAGTCCAATCATTATAGTCCAATCATTATAGTCCAATCATTGTAGTCCAATCATTATAGTCCAATCATTGTAGTCCAATCATTGTAGTCCAATCATTATAGTCCAATCATTATAGTCCAATCATTGTAGTCCAATCATTATAGTCCAATCATTGTAGTCCAATCATTATAGTCCAATCATTATAGTCCAATCATTATAGTCCAATCATTATAGTCCAATCATTATAGTCCAATCATTATAGTCCAATCATTGTAGTCCAATCATTGTAGTCCAATCATTGTAGTCCAATCATTATAGTCCAATCATTATAGTCCAATCATTGTAGTCCAATCATTATAGTCCAATCATTGTAGTCCAATCATTGTAGTCCAATCATTATAGTCCAATCATTATAGTCCAATCATTGTAGTCCAATCATTATAGTCCAATCATTGTAGTCCAATCATTATAGTCCAATCATTATAGTCCAATCATTATAGTCCAATCATTGTAGTCCAATCATTATAGTCCAATCATTATAGTCCAATCATTATAGGTAGGCCAGCAATCTTGACCTCTAACTTGTGTAACTCGAAAACGGCTAGAGTAGATGGTTGTCAAGTTCCACACCTTTTCTCCAGTTGACTCAATTGATCACTTGCGAGTTTCAGGCTATAAGGAAGTTGGAGCCGTGAACATCGATATTAAAGAGAAATGCAATAATAATGAGAGTTTCTGATGGATAAAAAGTATGATCAATTTGGTTTTCTGTATTTATTTATGTATTGTGACCGTATTTATGTATTGTGACCGTATTTATGTATTGTGACCGTATTTATGTATTGTGACCGTATTTTAGCTGATAGTTCTGCTAAATATTGACGGCCACAGCTCCAACTTCCTTATAGACCAAAACTGGCAAGTGGTCAATTACTCCAGTCGTTTATGAGTTATAGAGGTTAGTGGTCAAGATAATTGGCCTACCTATAATGAATGGACTATAGTAAGATCGTAATTGCCGACTTGCCAGTTTCGTTCTATGAGGAAGTTGGAGTGGTAGATTTTTTTTTTTTTTTTGTCTCTATGTGATTGAGGGAGGCAAAAGCATAACTGCCTATAGCGAGTGCTCTCCCCCATAGTTGAAAGAGTGACAGGGCCAAAATCAAGGGACGTTCGAGCCAAAATCGAAATTTAGCAGAATTAACAGCTGAAATACGGTCGTAGTACCTTCATAAATACATAAAACCCAATTCAACATACTTTGTATCCATTAGAAACCTATATTATTATTGTATTTCTGTTTAATATCGATGCATATGGCTCCAACTTCTAATTGGGCAACCCTGCACCCACCTCCCCAACCCCCTTCCCTCATTCCACCTCCCACCTTCCACCCCACCTCACCTCCTACCTTCCACCCCACCTCCTACCTTCCACCCCTCCTCCTACCTTCCACCCCACCTCCTACCTTCCACCCCACCTCCTACCTTCCACCCCACCTCCTACCTTCCACCCAACCTCCTACCCTCCACCCCACCTCCTACCTTCCACCCACCTTTCCTCCCTCTCTTCCACCCCACCTCCTACCTTCCACCCCACCTCCTACCTTCCACCCCACCTCCTACCTTCCACCCCACCTCCTACCTTCCACCCCACCTCCTACCCCACCACCTACCTTCACCCCACCTCCTACCTTCCACCCCACCTCCTACCTTCCACCCCACCTCCTACCTTCCACCCCACCTTTCCTCCCTCTCTTCCACTGTCCTGGTTGGGGGGGTTCGTACGGCGCTCCTAAATTACGATTGTACACTCGACCAAAAAACAATCTTTACATTGGTGAGCTGTAAATAATCTAGTGTGAACGGAATGAATCGGGTGAAACATAAGTCTGTGAGATATTATCATAAGATTTCGACCCACTTCCAGAATGTTTAGAGCATTAAGCCGGTATCACACGAGAGCTTTTATAGTCGGTATTCGATGATCAAAATTGTTCTGGCAACATTTCTGGAATATTTTGTACTCGTATCGGAAACTAGACTGATGGTAGATGAACTTAGGTGACCGAAATAGTATAAATGTTGACCTCATAAGCTGCCAGACCAGTGTTGAGGATAAATGTTGAGTGAAAAAGCGCTCGTTGATACCGGCCATAGTGTAAAGATTGTTTTTTGGTCTAAAGTACTTGGATGATGAGGAAGGGAATATGTTCGGCAAACTATATTATACACCATCCCATAATTACGTGTTGGTTTTATACAATATACATCAGCATACCCTGCATCCTTATCAACCATCCTCTGTATAACTCTTAAGGGGCCACCTCGCTTTTTTTGTTTATCTTTCTCTCCCTCTCCCTTTGGCTTGTATCCATTCGGGCCCATTCAGCCTACTGTTTTAAGACGTTTACCCCCATCCAGGTGTCAATATTTTTGTTGGCGAGCGGTAGCGAGCCAGCATATATATATATATATATAAATATTTTTTGTTTACAGCAAGCTAAATTTGTAAATTTGTTCGATAGAAAAATG
The DNA here is from genome assembly GCA_037953745.1 of Lithodes maja. NCBI lineage: Eukaryota > Metazoa > Arthropoda > Malacostraca > Decapoda > Lithodidae > Lithodes > Lithodes maja. Next base: position 234 of record JBAKBP010021892.1, on the reverse strand, counting down.
TCTCGGGCGAAGCCGGATATCTCTATACAATGCTGGCTCGCTATCGCTCGCCAGGAAGAAATCGACACCTGGATAGGGATAAACGTCTTAAGACAGTTGGTTGAAAGGGGCCGAATGGATACAAGCCAGAGAAAGAGAGAAAAGGAGAGAAAGATAAAAAAAGGAAGGTGACCCCCCATAAGGAAAACTAGCTTCCTGTATTTTTGCATCCTGAATACCCCGAAGGACAGGTAG
>JBAKBP010021891.1:0-39825 GCA_037953745.1 Lithodes maja | reverse complement strand
GCCGTGACTGTACATTATCTCCAACTAGACCCCAGGATGCGGTACAGTCGCGATCAGGAAATCTTGAACACCAACTATAGTCTATTCACTGTAAGTAGGCGAGAAATCCTGACCTCTAACCTCTGTAACTAAAAAACGACTAGAGTAATCGAGCTAATATTTCTACCATTTGGGAAGAGCCACTCAAGGAATAGATGTGGAAATTTACAGCCAATTTGCTGTAGCCCTTTTTGAGTTACAGAGGATAGAGGTCATGATTTCTCGCCTACTTACAGCGAATAGACTATAGTGATAAAAGCAAGACATTAAGTGGTCGATTTATTCATATATATATATTTTTTTTATTATTTCCTTCCTAGACCTCTATCAAGCATAAAAAAAAAACATCCCCAATTTTGTACATTTTTCGGTAGAAAAATATTCCGGCAGAAGGACTTCCAAATGACAGGCTTGCTGTCACTCGCCAGGGAATAAAAACGACACCTAAATGCCACGAAAGGTCTTATTATGACACAGAAATGGATCGACAGTCTTAAAATCGCCAAACTAATGGGGGTAAATACAACCATCCCCCCTTAATACAACCATCCCCCTTAATACAACCATCCCCCCTTAATACAACCATCCCCCCTTAATACAGCCATCCCCCCTTAATACAACCATCCCCCCTTAATACAACCATCCCCCCTTAATACAATAAATCCCCCCTTAATACAACCATCCCCCCTTAATACAACCATCCCCCCTTAATACAACCATCCCCCCTTAATACAACCATCCCCCCTTAATACAATAAATCCCCCCTTAATACAACCATCCCCCCTTAATACAACCATCCCCCCTTAATACAACCATCCCCCTTAATACAACCATCCCCCCTTAATACAACCATCCCCCCTTAATACAACCATCCCCCCTTAATACAGCCATCCCCCCTTAATACAACCATCCCCCTTAATACAACCATCCCCCCTTAATACAACCATCCCCCCTTAATACAGCCATCCCCCCTTAATACAGCCATCCCCCCTTAATACAACCATCCCCCCTTAATCAGTGAAACCAAGTAATAAGCCAATCATCAGTTTACCAAAATACTTTGTCAGTGTTTCATTAGTGGTTTTCATGTTATTATTGGCCACGGTTTTACCTAGCCACCAGTTTGCTCTGGAGCCACGAATCCAATCTAATTTTAATTTTTGGCGTTTATGTTGTGAGTTTATCCCCGAAATTAAACCAGTTCTTCTCTCAACCTTAACGTAATTAATCGACCTCCTCCTCCAGAGTCTAATCTAGGGTCCGATCTGAGGATGAATGTTGTTGATAATGAAAACAGAGGACCACACCAAATGATTCTGGAAAAGGGGGACTTGACCACTAGTCCAAGTCCCATTAATGAGTATACTTATTATAATCGATGTTGTTCACCATACAATTCCACGTACTTCTGTAAAAAAAAAAATGTTTTTTATGTGAGTGAGGGAGACAAAAAGGAGAACTGTCTGTAGCGAGTGCCTCCCCCCAGAGTTGAAAGAGGGACAGGGCCAACATCAAGGGACGTTCGAGCCAAAATGACTGTACACACTAATTTTGAAGCAATGTAAGTCATAGGAAGAGGGAAAGACTGATTCTGGGAGAGAGTTCCAGAGCTCAGCAGTTGAATAGAAGAAAGTCTAAGAATAATGTTTTACTCTTGGGTTGGAGAGTTACACAGAGTAGGGGTGGGATTGTGTTGCAAGACGGGTACTACGTACCCTACGTAGAGGAGGTGGTATACACTCTTCCTTCAGAACATCAGCTACAACTCCAACCGAGGAGGAGTGACAATGATTCTGGAGAAGGGGGACCTGACCACAAGCTTCCTCGTAACCCAAAGTCCATTTACTCATTATAGTCCATTCTTCTTTCTCACAATAAATACGTCCTTTCTCAATAAATACACGTCTTTTCTCACAATAAATACACGTCCTTTCTCACAATAAATACACGTCCTTTCTCACAATAAATACACGTCCTTTCTCACAATAAATACACGTCTTTTCTCACAATAAATACACGTCCTTTCTCACAATAAATACACGTCTTTTCTCACAATAAATACACGTCCTTTCTCACAATAAATACACGTCCTTTCTCACAATAAATACACGTCCTTTCTCACAATAAATACACGTCCTTTCTCACAATAAATACACGTCTTTTCTCACAATAAATACACGTCCTTTCTCACAATAAATACACGTCTTTTCTCACAATAAATACACGTCCTTTCTCACAATAAATACACGTCCTTTCTCACAATAAATACACGTCCTTTCTTCCATTTTTAAATGTGTACAGTGTTTATATTTCTACCCCTCCCCCCCCCCCCCAAAAAAAAAAAAAGGAAAAGCGGGGATTGGGCCTGAGTATATAGATAGATAGATAGATAGATACAATTCCACGTCATATTCTCACGTCCTGTGTTGTCACTCTTACACATATCTCTCTAATTGTACCTCTTCCTTCAGAACATCAGCTACGACTCAAGCCGGGGTGGAGTGACAGTGATTCTGGAGAAGGGGGACCTGACCACCAGTTCATTGTTGATCCAGAAGGCCCGACCGTCAGACTCGGGGCGCTATCTGTGCTCGCCCTCCAACGCCACTCCTGCTAACATCACCCTCCACGTCCTCAAGGGTGGGTGTAGGATGAGAGAGAGAGAGAGAGAGAGAGAGAGAGAGAGAGAGAGAGAGAGAGAGAGAGAGAGAGAGAGAGAGAGAGAGAGATACCAATACAAATGTGAAATAATAAAAGGACATAAACGTACTAAGCACAAAAATAACATATAACGACAAATATGAAGGTAGAAGAGAAGCGCATGATACGACAAAAACGTGTATTCCATTTGCAAGCTGGTTCCGGAGTAGAGAACAATAAGAAGAGTTAGATCAATAAAAACAACAAATGTATGATACAAACAGAAATACTGAAGCACAAAACAAGAGTGCATATGCAACAAACAAGAAGAAAGGAGAAAGGAAATGCATGATGAGATCGAAAGATGTATTCCATTCGCGAGCTGGTTCCGGATTAAGGGGAGATTTTTAGTGTGTTCCCTAGACTTCCATAAAGCTTGAAATTACACCCCCTTGACCCTATTTCAAGATAAATTTGTATATTTTTCGATAGAAAAATTGGTCCGGCCGAAGGCCGGTTCCTCTTAAATTACAGGCTCGCTATCGCTTGCCAGGAAAAAATCGACACGTAAATGGCACGCAAGGTCTTAAAAGTGACATAAATGGGGTGAAAGTTTTTAAAATCGCCAAACTAATGGGGCGAACGTCTTAAAATCTCAAACGCAATGGGGCTAAACATGAGGGAGAAAGGGGTAAAGAAAAAAATCCCTCAAGTGGAAATCTCCCCTTAAATAACAATACGAAGAGGTAGATCAACAACAACACCAAATAACTGCAAAGAAGTACTGAAGCAAAACATGAACAATGCATATAAAACTAACAAGAAGGCAGGATAAAGAGAAACGCAGGATAAGATCGAAAAATGTGCTCCGTTCGCGAGATGGTTCCGGATTAAATAACAATACGAACAGGTAGATCAACAGCAACATCACATATCACCAACTAATAAAGTATTAAAACACAAAAGAAGAATACACATAAACCATACAGGAATTCAACAAGAAAGGGATCGCATGATAAAGTGGAAAGGTGTAATCCATTCGCGAACTGATTCCGGATTAAAGTACAGTAAGAAAAGGCATATCAATAAAAGCCACAAATAAATATAAAAACAAAAGTACTGAAATACAGAATAATAATAAACATAAACCCAACCAGAAAACAACGAGAAAGGAAAAGCACAAGATCGAAAGATGTAGATAACTATAAAAAACAAAACAAAAAAGGCAGATCAATAAAAGAAACAAATAAATATAAAAACAAAAGTACTGAAACACAGAATAATAATAATACACCTAAACCCAACCAGGAAACAACGAGAAAGGGATCGCATGATAGGGTGCAGCAAGGTGGGATCCATTCGCGAGTTTGGGGTACCGGCGCACGGGACATTAATCACGACTTGATAGGTTTTCACGAGTTTTGGAAGAAGCGCTATAAATTATCTGGGGGGGAGAGTGATTTAGAGCCCCGGGCGTGTGTTAGTTAGAGCATGTTGAGTGAGGAGAGCAAGAGAACGACCATTAGAGCATTACAGGAAGAGAGAGAGAGCAAGAGAACGACCATTAGAGCATTACAGGAAGAGAGAGAGCAAGAGAACGACCATAAGAGCATTAAAGGGAGAGAGAGAGAGAGAGCAAGAGAACGACCATAAGAGCATTAAAGGGAGAGAGAGAGAGAGAGAGAGAGCAAGGGAACGACCATAATAGCATTAAAGGGAGAGAGAGAGAGAGCAAGAGAACGACCATAAGAGCATTAAAGGGAGTACAAAGTACAAAGGAGTACAAAGGAAATCAAGCAACAACAGATCTAGTGACCCTTCTAGGCTGCTTGTCCTCCAAAACACTGAGGATCAAGTGTCCAAACAGTGGTTTAGAGTGGGTAAGGGAACGTTGGAAAGGGAACTACTGCCCTGCCACTAACGTGGCAGGACTAGGAAGTTAGTAGGGGACATATGGGTTAGTAACTGAGGGGAGGATAAAGTTATTCATTTACAAACGCAGTCAGTCGTGGGTTTGATGCAGATATTTGTCTAGGCGGAATTTAAATGAATCAACGGTGCTGCAGTCTATAACGTCTCGGGGAAGCCCATTCCACAAGTTGACAACTCGATTGAAGAAGAAATTCTTAGATTCGTGCGAGTTAAAAGATTTACCAATAATTTTGCAACCGTTTCCCCGGGTGTAATTAGATTGGTCGATAGTGAAGTACTTACTACAGTTCATATTGTCGATGCCTTTGATGATTTTGAACACTTGAATTAAGTCACCTCTTAATCTGCGCTGGGTTAAAGGAAATAGATTTAATTCTCTAAGACGCTCTTCGTATGGTTTGTTCTTTAGGCTAGGTATCATTTTGGTAACTCTACGTTGAACTCGTTCTAGCTTGTTTATATCTTTTTGGTAATAAGGGCACCAGGATTGAACGCAGTATTCCAGAAGAGGGCGGACTAAGGAATTGTAAAGGGTTAGGATAACTTCTTTGGATTTATGCTCAAATGACCTGCCTATAAAGCCAATTATTTTGTTTGCCTTTTTAACAACTTCTGAACATTGTTGACTCGGTTTTAGGTTACTCGATATTGTTACTCCCAGATCAGTTTCTCTGTTTACATTCTTAAGCTGAGTGCCATTCATCGAATAGTTTGCTTTCTCATTTAGGTATCCGACATGTAGTACTTTACATTTATCCGCATTGAAACTCATTTGCCAAATTTGGGCCCAACATGACAATTTATCTAGATTGTGTTGCATATCGTCAACTTGTTCTTTTGAGAGTACGCTATTTGCAATTTTTGTATCGTCAGCAAATTTTGAGATTGTGCAGGTGAGACCCTCATCTATGTCGTTGATGTAAATTAGAAAGAGAATTGGTCCTAGTACCGATCCCTGGGGTACCCCGCTACTTACATTGGTCCATTTAGATGCCTTACCGTTTATGACTACCCTTTGCTTTCTGTTGCTGAGCCAATTTTCTATCCATTTCAACACACCATCTTGTATTCCATGCGCTTTTAGTTTTAGCAGTAAACGTTTGTGGGGAACTTTGTCAAAGGCCTTTTGAAAATCAAGATATATAATATCTACAGCTTTACTCTCATCGTAGAGGTTGAGGATATCGTGGAAGAAGTCTAAGAGGTTTGTTAAACAGGAACGTTTTTTACGAAAGCCGTGTTGAGTATCTTTAAGTATGTTATTTTCCTCTAAGTGATTTACGAGTCTGTCTCTTATGACCGTTTCTAGCATTTTACATACAACTGAGGTTAAGCTAATTGGACGATAGTTACTGGGTAGGGATTTGCTGCCTTTTTTGAATATCGGTGTTACGTTGGCTAGCTTCCACTGATCAGGCATAGTTCCAGACTGCAAGGATTTATTGAATAGTAATGTCAGTGGTTTGGTGAGCTCATTCTTAGCTTCCTTTAGAACTCTAGGCGAGATTGTATCAGGTCCTGGCGTTTTATTTACCTTGAGTTTATCTAAACAATTCAATACTTCTCTCTCTGTAACGGTGATATTGCTTAGAACATCTGAATTATCAATCTGAATCGGCGATGGTGTAGGGATATCACTGAGGTCTTCTGTTGTAAAAACTGATGCAAAGAAGGTATTGAGGGCATTACTCATTTGTACTTCGTCTTTGGTGTATTCTCCTTTTTCATCGACTAACGGTCCAACAGTTGAAGTAACTACTTTTTTCTTTCTGATATAACTATAGAATTCTTTCGGGTTTGTTTTACTTTGATTCGCAATATGTAACTCTAAGGTCTTTTTACTTTGCTTAATTAACTTTTTGGCTTTGCGTCGTAGCTCTACAAATTTCACCCGTTCTTCGTCATTTTGTGAGGATTTTAATCTATCATTAGCAAATTTTTTAGCAAGCAGGCAGTTTGAAATATCTTTATTCCACCATTTGGGCTTATTATTATGGCCTGGACGCCGTATTTTCGATGGTATGCAGTCTTGCACTGCTTTTAGGTAAGTGGTTTCAAATAACTTCCAAGATGTATTTATGTCGTTATTGTTAATTAAAAAGCTCCAGTCAGTTTCTTTAAACATAGCTCTAAGTTTATGGAAGTTTGCTTTCTTGAAATTAGGGACTTTTTCGATGCTACTATTTGGTTCGTTACTAGTAAACTTTAAAGTGAAAGTTATCGTACGATGGTCGCTGTTGCTGAATTCATCACCAACATTCAAATTCTCTATCAATTCTTCTTTTGTTGCAAGTACAATGTCAAGAACGTTATTACCACAATAGAGAGAGAGAGAGAGAGAGCAAGAGAACGACCATAAGAACATTAAAGGGAGAGAGAGAGAGAGCAAGAGAACGACCATAATAGCATTAAAGGGAGAGAGAGAGAGAGCAAGGGAACGACCATAATAGCATTAAAGGGAGAGAGAGAGAGAGAGCAAGAGAACGACCATAAGAGCATTAAAGGGAGAGAGAGAGAGAGAGAGCAAGAGAACGACCATAAGAGCATTAAAGGGAGAGAGAGAGAGAGCAAGAGAACGACCATAAGAGCATTACAGGAGAGAGAGAGAGAGCAAGAGAACGACCATAAGAGCATTAAAGGGAGAGAGAGAGAGAGAGAGCAAGGGAACGACCATAATAGCATTAAAGGGAGAGAGAGAGAGAGAGCAAGAGAACGACCATAATAGCATTAAAGGGAGAGAGAGAGAGAGAGAGAGAGCAAGAGAACGACCATAAGAGCATTAAAGGGAGAGAGAGAGAGAGCAAGAGAACGACCATAATAGCATTAAAGGGAGAGAGAGAGAGAGAGAGAGCAAGAGAACGACCATAAGAGCATTAAAGGGAGAGAGAGAGAGAGAGAGCAAGAGAACGACCATAATAGCATTAAAGGGAGAGAGAGAGAGAGCAAGAGAACGACCATAATAGCATTAAAGGGAGAGAGAGAGAGAGAGAGAGAGCAAGACAACGACCATAATAGCATTAAAGGGAGAGAGAGAGAGAGCAAGAGAACGACCATAATAGCATTAAAGGGAGAGAGAGAGAGAGAGCAAGAGAACGACCATAATAGCATTAAAGGGAGAGAGAGAGAGAGAGAGAGAGCAAGACAACGACCATAATAGCATTAAAGGGAGAGAGAGAGAGAGAGAGAGAGAGCAAGACAACGACCATAAGAGCATTAAAGGGAGAGAGAGAGAGAGAGAGCAAGGGAACGACCATAAGAGCATTACAGGGAGAGAGAGAGAGAGAGAGAGAGAGCAAGATAACGACCATAAGAGCATTAAAGGGAGAGAGAGAGAGAGCAAGGAAACGACCATAAGAGCATTACAGGGAGAGAGAGAGAGAGAGAGAGCAAGAGAACGACCATAAGAGCATTAAAGGGAGAGAGAGAGAGAGCAAGGGAACGACCATAAGAGCATTACAGGGAGAGAGAGAGAGAGCAAGAGAACGACCATAAGAGCATTAAAGGGAGAGAGAGAGAGAGCAAGGGAACGACCATAAGAGCATTAAAGGGAGAGAGAGAGAGAGCAAGACAACGACCATAAGAGCATTAAAGGGAGAGAGAGAGAGAGAGAGCAAGGGAACGACCATAAGAGCATTACAGGGAGAGAGAGAGAGAGAGAGAGCAAGAGAACGACCATAAGAGCATTAAAGGGAGAGAGAGAGAGAGCAAGGAACGACCATAAGAGCATTACAGGGAGAGAGAGAGAGAGAGAGAGAGCAAGAGAACGACCATAAGAGCATTAAAGGGAGAGAGAGAGAGAGCAAGGGAACGACCATAAGAGCATTACAGGGAGAGAGAGAGAGAGCAAGAGAACGACCATAAGAGCATTAAAGGGAGAGAGAGAGAGAGAGAGAGAGCAAGGGAACGACCATAAGAGCATTAAAGGGAGAGAGAGAGAGAGAGAGAGAGAGAGAGAGAGAGAGAGAGAGAGAGAGAGAGAGAGAGAGAGCAAGGGAACGACCATAAGAGCTTTACAGGGAGAGAGAAAGAGAGAGAGAGCAAGGGAACGACCATAAGAGCATTAAAGGGAGAGAGAGAGAGAGAGAGCAAGAGAACGACCATTAGAGCATTAAATGGTGGGAAAAGAGAGAGACACCATTACCGCATTAGAGGGGGGAGGAGACAGAGCAAGGGAACGACCATTAGAGCATTAAAGGGGGAGGAGACAGAGCAAGGGAACGACCATTAGAGCATTAAAGGGGAGGAGACAGAGCAAGGGAACGACCATTAGAGCATTAAAGGGGGAGGAGACAGAGCAAGGGAACGACCATTAAAGGGGGAGGAGACAGAGCAAGGGAACGACCATTAGAGCATTAAAGGGGGAGGAGACAGAGCAAGGGAACGACCATTAAAGGGGGAGGAGACAGAGCAAGGGAACGACCATTAGAGCATTAAAGGGGGAGGAGACAGAGCAAGGGAACGACCATTAAAGGGGAGGAGACAGAGCAAGGGAACGACCATTAAAGGGGGAGGAGACAGAGCAAGGGAACGACCATTAGAGCATTAAAGGGGGAGGAGACAGAGCAAGGGAACGACCATTAGAGCATTAAAGGGGAGGAGACAGAGCAAGGGAACGACCATTAGAGCATTAAATGGGGAGGGGAGAGAGCAAGGGAACGACCATTAGAGCATTAAATGGGGAGGGGAGAGAGCAAGGGAACGACCATTAGAGTATTAAGGGGGGAGGGGGAGAATATTCTGGACCCCCTCCTCCTTCGTGTTTAATCCCATTAGTTTTGAGGTTCTAAGACATTCGTCCCATTAGTTTTGAGGTTTTAAGACATTCGTCCCATTAGTTTTGAGGTTTTAAGGCATTCGTCCCATTAGTTTTGAGGTTTTAAGACATTCGTCCCATTAGTTTTGCGATTATAAGAAATGTTGTGCCATTTAAGGTGGAATGGGTTTTAGATTGACACGGGAATTGACCACTTGTGAGTTTCGTTCTATAAGGAAGTTGGAGCTGTATCGATATTCGGCAGTATTACCTGTTAAAATACGGTTGTAGTATATTTATAAATACATAAAATCCAATTCAATATACTCCTTAGCCATTAGAAACCTACATAGTGATTGTATTTCTATTTACCATCGATGTCTACGGCTCCAACTTCCTTATAACCTTCAACTCGCAAGTGGTCAATAGCCATAGTACGGTAAAACGGAATTAGCTTTAGTGCATTGAGGAATTACGTTAGTGGGTGAAATAAGTTTAAGATTAATAGTGGGGGTAAACGTCTTAAAACAGTAGGCTGAATGGGGCCGAAGGGATACAAGCCAAAGTGAGAGGGAGAGAAAGAGAAAAAAAAGCGAGGTGGGCCCCCTTCAGGAATTACACCTGTGAGTATAATAAGATTTTCATGATCTGCAAAATTACGACTGTTGATGTAATAATTTAGGCTTATAAAAGAGATAAGGATACGAGTGGTCATTAATTATGGCTCTCCTAGCATTTATCACTAGCTTAATTTATAAGAAGATAGTCCCTAATGTTTAGCCACACTAGTTTTTATATTTTAAGACGTTGGTTCCATTAGTTTGGGGATTTTATGACCTTTCACCCCATTTCTTTGTCAATATTAGGACCCTTTGTGTCATTTAGGTGTCGATTTTTCCTGGCGAGCGATAGCGAGCCTATAATTTTAGGAGGAATCGGCCTTTGGCCGGGACATTTTTCTACCGAAAAATTTACAATTCTATCTTGAAGGGGGGGTCTAGGGGGTGGTTTTTTAAAGCTTGATGGAGGTATAGGGAGGAAACTAAAAACAAAAAATATGAATAAATGAATTAATAGACCAAACAAACAGTCCCTTTAATGATAGCATACTGCGGAGGTTCGTAATGAGCTATAAATTACCAGAGGCCTTGCGATAGTGAGTGTAAGTGATAATACAACTAAATGAATATATATTATAACAGTTTCCAATTATTGAGAGCAATTATGCCGAGTTTAAGACCTTTCGTACCATTGTTTACCAATATTTGGAACTTCCGTGACATTAAGGTGTCGTTTTTTTTACTGGCGAACGATAGCGAGCCTGTAATTAAGAGAAGGGATATTTATCTACCCAAATATGTACAAATCTATCTCGAAGGGGGGGGGGGGGGGGGGGGGTCTTGGATTTTTTTTTTTTTAAAGCTCGATGGATTTTTAGGGAGAAAACTAATTAAAAAGATCAAACAATCCTCCCTGTAGAACATAAATATTGGAGAATATATCACAGTTAAAAAATACACTCAGAAAAGTCGACAGTATTAATATACACACCATATAAGGAATAACACTATTCGGGTTAACCTGATTAAGCTATATGCGAAACGTGGTCAACAAAGTACTCCTCCTCACGTAGTGTTTAAATCTTGATAGCGGTCTAGGGAGCAAACTACCCCCCCCCCCCCCCCCCCCCCACACACACACACACACACCGCCACCACCATTAAGGGGAGATTTCCACTTGAGGGATTTTTTCTGGACCCCTTTCTCTCTCATGTTTAGCCCCATTGCTTTTTAGATTTTAAAACGCTCGTCCCCTTTAGTTTGGCGAATTTAAGAACTTTCGCCCCATTTCTGTCAATTTTAAGAACTTTCGTGCCATTTAGGTGTCGATTTTTTCCTGGCGAGCGATAGCGAGCCTGTAATTTGAGAGGAACCGGCCTTTGGCCGGGACATTTTTCTACCGAAAAATGTACAAATTTATCTTGAAAGGGGGTCTAGGGGGTGTAATTTTAAGCTTGATGGAGTTCTAGGGAACAAACTAAATACCTCCCCTTAACATCCTTTATTAACATCCGTATCACTTACACCTACAGGTACTCACGTAATTAACTTAATCATTTACATAAGCTCCCCCCTCGCTCCTACATTTTTGTTTCCCCTTATGGGATGGTTCTGCTAGTTATAGAAAGCTATTATTACACAATGTTGTTTAAGGGAGCCCACCTCGCTTTTTTTACTCTCTTTCTCCCTCTCTCCTTGGCTTGTATCCATTCGGCCCCATTCAACCTACTGTTTTAAGACGTTTACCCCCATCCAGGTGTCAATATTTTCGTGACGAGCGATAGCGAGCCTGCATTTATGGCTCAAACTTTCCTGTCATTCTCTTACTAAATATTTCTGTGCTGTCTATCTCTCCCCTAACTCTACCAACTTTCCCAAATTTTTTGACTATCTAAACTCTACAGTGGAACACATTCTATCCATTTCTCCTTTCTCAGAAATCTCCATCTTAGGAGATTTCAACGTTCACCACCGCCATTGGCTCTCCTCTCACACTACTGATCCACCTGGTGAACAAGCCTACGTCTTTTCTATCCTAAATGACCTAGAGCAGTTAGTTCAGCAACCCACCCGTATCCCGGATCGCATCGGAGATCGGCCCAACATTCTTGACCTGTTTCTAACTTCTAACCCTTCTTCTTATACTGTCGATCTTTTCTCTCCTTTGGGCTCCTCCGACCATAAACTTATCTCTGTCACCTGTCCTATCTCTCCAGTACAGCCACCCGATCCTCCTAGCCGGCGGCGCTTGTGGCACTTTGGCGCTGCCGACTGGGAGGCTCTTCGGCAGTACTTCTTTGATTTCCCATGGAATGATTTCTGCTTCTATGGCCGAGGACCCTCGGAGAGTGCTGAACGCATTACCGAGGTAATCCTATCGGGCATGGAAGCATACATTCCATTCTCTTTCTCTCAGACTAATGCTAAAAAATCTTGGTTTACTCACGCCTGTTCTACTGCTGTCCGCAATAAGGAGGAAGCATTCAAACGGTACCGACGCCTTAAAACTCAAGACTCTCATTCTTCATATGTTTCTGCCCGGAATCAAGCCAAATCTGTTCTTCGACTTGCCAAACACTCTTTCATCAATAATAAATGCACTGAACTATCCAACTCTAGCTCTTCCCAAGCTTTCTGGCATCTAGCCAAAAACCTCTCCAACAATTTCTCTTCCTCGTCTTTCCCTCCCCTTTCCCACTCTGATGGCACAACCATCACTTCTTCCTCTGACAAAGCTAAACTCTTTGCTCAAACTTTTGCTAGAAACTCCACCTTGGATGATTCCGGTGCTATTCCTCCCTCTCTGCCCTCCTCTCTCTTACTTATGCCTAATATCCTAATCTCTTCTGAAGATGTACTTTCTACCCTCTCTGGGCTTAACACTAATAAGGTGTACGGTCCGGACGGTGTTCCTCCTGTTGTTCTCAAAAACTGTGCTTCCGTGCTGACTCCCTGCCTAGGCAAACTCTTTCGTCTCTGTCTATCCTCTAACGTCTTCCCTTCATGCTGGAAGTTTGCTCACATTCAACCTGTCCCAAAGAAGGGTGACCGCTCTCAACCCTCCAACTATCGTCCAATTGCTCTTATCTCTTGTCTTTCTAAAGTTTTTGAAACTATTCTTGCTTCCAAATTTCTTAAGCATTTCTCTTCTCATAATCTGCTCTCAGATCGCCAGTATGGCTTCCTTAAGGGTCGCTCTACTGGTGATCTTCTTTCATATCTTACTAACTCTTGGTCATCCTCCTTTCGGGACTTCGGTGAGACTTTTTCTATTGCACTAGACATATCGAAAGCCTTCGATAGAGTCTGGCATAAATCTTTAATTTCTAAACTACCCTCCTTCGGTTTCTATCCCTCCATCTGTGCCTTTGTCTCTAATTTCCTTTCCGGCCGTTCCATAGCCGCGGTTGTGGACGGCCATTGTTCACTTCCTCACCCTATAAACTCCGGTGTTCCTCAAGGCTCTGTCCTATCTCCTATTCTCTTTCTAATTTTTATAAATGATCTCCTTACCTGTACCTTAATTCCCATCCATTCATACGCAGACGAGTCAACCTTACACTACTCCATTAGTTTTTCAGAACGCCCCAGCCAGCAATCCCTCAACGACAAACGTAATGAAGCCATAGAACTCTTAAATTCTGATCTAAATACTATTTCCAATTGGGGCAGAGAAAACCTTGTTAACTTTAATGCTTCCAAAACCCAATTTCTCCATCTATCTACCCGTCAGGATCTCGCAGCGGACTATCCCTTATTCTTCAGCAATACAAAAATCAACCCTTCATCTTCTCTCAATATTCTTGGTGTCTCTTTTTCTTCTGCTCTCATTTGGAAGGACCATATTACCAGTCTTGCTAAGGCAGCCTCCCAGAAGCTGGGTGTGCTCAACCGCCTTAGGGGGTTCTTTTCCCCTGCACAGCTTCTTGCTCTGTACAGGGGCATAGTGCGCCCTTGTATTGAGTATTGTTCACATGTGTGGGGAGGTTCCTCTCACACCGCTCTCCTAGACAAAGTTGAAAGGAAGGCCTTTCGTATCATTAACTCCCGTCCACTCACCAACTCTCTGCAATCTCTCTCTCTCCGCCGCAATGTTGCATCTCTCTCGCTATTCTATCGCTACTATAATAATCAGTGTTCCTCAGAGCTATCCCAGTGCATACCACCTCCTTTACGTAGGGCACGTGGTACCCGTCTTGCAACTCAATCCCACCCCTACTCTGTGCAACTCTCCAACCCAAGAGTGAAACGTTACTCTCAAACTTTCTTCTACTCAACAGCTGAGCTCTGGAACTCTCTCCCAGAATCAGTCTTTCCCTCTTCCTATGACTTAAATTGCTTCAAACTCCGTGTGTCCAGGCATTTTGGCTCGAACGTCCCTTGATTTTGGCCCTGTCACTCTTTCAACTATGGGGGAGGCACTCGCTATAGGCAGTTATGCCTTTTGCCTCCCTCAATCACATAGAAAAAAAAATATATATACAGTCTATATTTTTGTTTTGACAGCAAGCTAAATTTGTACATTTTTCGATAGAAAAATGTCTCCGGCGAAGCCGGATTTCTCCAAACAATGCCGGCTCGCTATCGCTCGCCAGGAAGAAATTGACACCTGGATGGGGATAAACGTCTTAAAACAGTTGGCTGAATGGGGCCGAATGGATACAAGCCAGAGAAAGAGAGAAAAAAAAAACAGGTATTCCCCCTTAATAGATACACAATGTTAAAGTGAGATTGTGTCTTTGGCTGTTGATGGAAGTGAGAATAATAATTATGGAAGGCGGCCGAGATTAATATATGTAATGAATGAGAAACTTTAACCCTTTGAGTACTACCAGCGACGTGTCTAATTATATTGTATGCTGGCTATATTTAGACGATATTAACGCAGCTTAGGAGGGATAATGTGTGGTAGTTAAAAAAGTTGGCCGAGAGAGTTTGAAGCCTTATTAACTGCTAGAGGTCCTTCCTAAGCTGAATAAAAATCGTCTACTAGTTGCCAGAATATGATAAAAGTGGTACTGAATGGGATAAATTAACCCATGCAGTACCAGGGACGTCATTGTCATCATATTGTAGGGACTATTAGACTATTTCATTCAGCTTAGGAAGGACCTCTAGCAATAATAAGGCTGCGAACTATCTTGACCAACCCTTTTCACTATCACAGCTCTTTCGCAAGCTGCATAATGTCGTCTAAATATAGCTATGATATAAAATAATGCACGTCGCTGGTACTCAAAGGGTTAATAGAATAGTGTGTACTTCATTAAAAACGTGGCTAGCGGTAATAATATTAATCATATGGCGTGTCCAGAAGAAAAAAAATAATAGGTTTGGTGACAGATTAGTTGCTGCGTGGGTAGGGTAATTGAACATTAGGCTAATTAATTGTCAAAAAGGTGTAGAGTCGTCCATAAAGGTGTGTGTGTGTGTGTGTGTATGTGTGTGTGTATATTATAATAATAATAAAAATAATTGGTTTATTTCAACCCGGCAGCGAATGGGGCTGAAAATACACAGACTTAACCTAGATCTGATCCTGGCTGTTAACGAAAGCGCCTACATACCCCCGAGGGAGTAGGACGTGGGCAGGAGACTGTATGAGTCCCCCGAGACGGTCCGTCCAGACCTTGCCTTCACGGCCAGGGCAAGTATGTGTGTGTGTATTTGTGTGTGTGTGTGTGTGTGTGTGTGTGTGTGTGTGTGTGTGTGTGTGTACTTACTCTAGTTGTACTTACTCTAGTTGTATTGCGGGAGTGAGCATGCTCATTATTTCCCGCCTCCTATATGTGTAGGTGTTATATGTATCGTTGGAATGGCTGTGGATGTGTGTGTAGTCTGTATTTTTAGCCAATTGGCGACATCGGAAACGAAGGCTTAGGGTGGATCTGTATGGTACCATTCTCACTATAGACGGTACCGTCTCGCCCGAAGGCTTAGGTAGCCATCAGCTTAGGTGAACCATATGATACCCATCTCGCCTTGTACCATTTTTGCCAACCCCAGATGGGACGTCACAACGTCGTCCACTTATTCCAGGTACCTATTTACAGCTAGGTGAACTGAGGCTAACACATGAAAGGAGACAAGCCCAATTTGTCTCCGCCCGGCCGGGGATTGAACCCCCGACCCCTCGTGTGTGAGACGAGAGCTCTACCTACTAGGCTACGGGCTGTGTGTGTGTGTGTGTGTGTGTGTGTGTGTGTGCGCGTGCGCGCGCGCGCGCGTGTGTGTGTGTGGCTTTTTGTTTCTTTCTTATAATTATAAATTGACTAATCAGATGAGTTAACCACTGCATAATAAACTGTACAGACGGGGGTACTAATATAACCCTCTCTCTCTCCTTCCACAGAGCACCCTCAAGCCATGCAGCACGGAGGCCACGGCACGCTATCCTCCTCCTCCCTTGGCACTGTCCTGGCACTCCTGGTGGCACTCGGGGCTCTCTCACTCTCGCTCCTCTAGGGGGCATGGATAACATAACAACATAAGAAAATGGGAGTCTGCAGAAAGCCGATCGGCCCACACAAGGCAGATCCCAACGACGTGTGCTGACCAGGATATAAGAACATAAGAACATAAGAAAATGGGAGTCTGCAGAAGGCCGATTGGCCTAAGCAAGGCAGATCCCTGTCCCACACAACCCCAATTACAAAGCCCAATTATAGGCTCAACACTCTAATACCCTGAGGATCATCTTACCAAAACGGTTAGAGATTAACGCAGGATTACGGGGGTCTGCAGAGCGCTGATTGGCCCAACCCTGCTGATCCCCCTTCACACCCAACCCTTCTCGTCCATATGCTTATCCAATTTTATCTTAAAGCTCCCTATCGTTTTTAATCCCACTATAGCACCTGGTAGTCCATTCCACCCATCTACAACTCTGTTACCAAACCAATATTTGCCTATATCTTTTCTGAAACGAAATTTATCTAATTTGAAACCATTGGTACGAGTTCTTTCGCTATCACTGAGCTTTAGTACATTTGTCATGTCCCCTTTGTTAATCCCACTAACCCACTTGAACACCTCTATCATATCCCCTCTAACTCTGCGTCTCTCCAACGAATGTAAGCCTAATTTCTTCAACCTTTCTTTATACGGAAGATTTCTAATATTATGGATCATTTTTGTCATTCTACGTTGTACTCTCTCCAATGAATCTATGTCCATTCTGTAATAAGGACACCAAAATTGAACAGCATAATCCATATGGGGTCTCACTAATGACAAGTAAAGTTTTAAGATAACATCAGCAGTTCTGTTACTCACACTCCTTGAGATGAACCCGAGAATCCTGTTTGCCTTGTTTCGAACGCTTATACACTGTTGTCTAGGCTTCAAATCATTGCTAACAAACACACCTAGATCTTTCTCACAATTCGAGTTTTCTAATTCCACATTAGCTAGTTTATATTTAACATTTGTATGCATCTTCCCTATCTTTAATACCTTGCATTTGTCAATGTTAAACTTCATCTGCCAATTTACTGACCATTCGTGTAAGGTATCTAGATCCCTTTGGAGGCACTCTATATCTCTATCTGAATCAATTGTTCTCCCCATTTTGGTATCGTCTGCAAATTTACTTATCCTACTAGTTATACCTAAATCAAGGTCATTTATGTATATAACAAACAACAGAGGACCTAATACAGATCCCTGGGGGACACCACTTTTGACTGCTCCCCATTCTGACTTTGTACCATTTATGCTGACTCTCTGCTTCCTACCAATTAGCCATGACCTAATCCATCCCAACAACGCCCCACCTATTCCATGGGCCTCAACCTTTCTCATCAATCTCTCATGGGGGACTCTGTCGAAAGCTTTACTGAAATCTAAATATATTATATCATATGACTTGTCATTATCTACTGCTTCATATACCTCTGAGAAAAAACTAAGCAAATTAGTAAGGCAAGAACGTCCCTGAGTGAATCCATGCTGAGAAAAATTTATTAAATTAAATGTATCTAAGTGGTTTCTAATTTTACTGGCAATAATTGACTCTAGTAGCTTTCCTATGATTGATGTAAGACTAATGGGACGGTAATTGGATGCTATTGATTTGTCACCTTTTTTGAAGATCGGAACTACGTTTGCAAGCTTCCAAGCTTCTGGAACTATACCTGTCTCCAATGACTTGTTAAATAAAAATGTTAATGGATAACTTAACTCATCCCTACATTCTTTTAATACTCTAGCATATACCTCATCAGGACCAGGCGATTTATGAGGTTTCAGTCTGTCAATTTCCTTAAGCACATCATTTCTACTTATAGTAACCATACTTAACCTATTTTCTATACTATCGCTATATACCTTACGGACTTCTGGAAACTGTGCCAAATTTTCATTAGTGAAAACGGAAAGAAATTGACTATTTAATGTACTGCACATTTCTAAATAATTTTCTGTCATTTCTCCTATCGAAGTTTTAAGGGGACCAATTTCATCTCTAACCTTGGATTTATATAGTTTGTAAAAAGCTTTAGGATTATTTTTTGAGTCATTGGCAACCTTGATTTCATAATTTCTTTTTTCTTTCCTAATATCCTTTTTTACCTGTCTTGATAGATTCTGATAGTAAGCAAGTAGGTGAATTTCGCCTTTCCTAATTTTTCTATATATTCCTCTCTTTTGTCCTAGAAGATCTAATAGTCTATTATTCATCCATTTGGGTTGGTTCTGTGTTGATCTAAATTTTCTTTTGGGGATGTATTTATTTTGTGCATTGAATACTGACTTGATAAAATTATCGTATGTATCTACCAAGGTTGACGTCTCTTCCTGACTTAAGATGACAGGTGCCTGAGAAGGGGTACACTCATTTGGACACCTGGATCGACTTAATTTTTTGACCATAGGGTCGGCTAATAGGGCTCTTCTTAACCCACCATAATTGGCCTTTCTAAAGTCAGGTATTAATGTTGTATTCTCTCTGGTATTACCTTTCCATTGTATATTAAAATACACAGAATTGTGGTCACTATTTCCTAGGTGGTCCCCTATCTCTACATTATTTACCATATGTTCATTGTTACTGAAAACTAAATCGAGAATATTATTACCTCTAGTCGGCGTATCTATGAATTGAAATAAAAAACTATCTTGTACTACCTCTATAAACTCCTCAGAATCAGAGTCTCCTATTTGATGCTGCCAATCTATATTCGGAAAATTAAAATCCCCCATAATGCACACATTGCTAAACCTTGATGCCATTTTAATTTCCTCCCATAATGACGTTCCGTCATTTCTACTCATATTTGGCGGTCTATACATAACTCCAATAACTATAGTCTCACTACCTTCGTTAACCTCTACCCAAACACTTTCATTATCGTTATTTAGTCTAATACCTGATTTAATACAGCTTTTTAATGTACTCCTGACAAACACTGCTATACCGCCACCCCTCTTACTTGTTCGGTCATATTTAAACAAACTATATCCTGGTATATCAAATTCTGCTAAAAAATGCCTGGTTTCTGTATTAATCCACGTTTCAGTTAGCGCTATTATGTCTATATTTTCTTTGCTAACAAGGGCTCTAAGTTCGTTCATTTTGTTACATAGACTCCTACAGTTTGTGTAATATACTCTCAATTTACTTCTTTTCTTTATACCTAATTTACCTTTATTTCTAACGACATTTCCATCTTCCGTTGCACCATCACTACTATCATTTGCATTATAGTCATCATTTTTAGCATGAGACTGAATATCCTTATCGCTTTCGCCTGACGCTAAAATTGTTCCATTAAACCTCTCATTTACACTCTCAATATTTCTGTTCAAAACCCCACAACCACCCTATCTAAAGAACTAGCTAATGTAGAAACCCCTAACCGTGAAAGATGAACCCCATCCCTTGCGTACATCCCATCTCTCCCATAGAAACTATCCCAGTTATCAATGAATGGTATTGCTTTTTCTTTGCAATATTTCTCCAAACGGCAATTGACACCAATCGCCCTGGATGTCCATTCCTTGGGAACTCCTCTTCTGGGTAGGATACAATGTACTACAGGGATCCCTCCCTTCATCCTAACTTTATCTAACACATCCCGATACTGCTGCAGCAGTTCCTCACTTCTACCCTTACCAACATCATTACTCCCGGCACTGAGACAGATAATGGGATTATCTCCACTATCTTCCAAGATGTGGTCCATCTTCTCTAAAACCCTCCCAACTCCATGGCCAGGCAGACACACAACCTTCCTAAGTTTAGTGCGGGTAGCCCTAACTAAATGTCTTACCATGGAGTCGCCCACAATCGACACAGACTTACCTTCTCGGGACACAGACTTACCTTTCCCTCGGGAGGATCCAGCAGCTGCAGTTGGAGAACCCCTGGTGGTGGCAGAAGCTCCCTTGGTGGTGGTGGTGGTGGGGGTAGTGGTGGTGGTAGGTAGCACAGCGTCAGAGGTTGGAGCTGAGTCGGCGGCAGGCACTTCGGTTATCCCTCCCTTATCCTGACTATCTTTTCCCTCACATTCGTCTCGCAAAGGAGAGAATGTATTTGTCACACTCATACCTATTCTACTATCCTGCTTCTTGAGTGTGACTTTCCCACCCGTATTTTTAACAACCTGCCATGAATACAATTTTTCATCAACTTCCTCCCTCCTTCCTCCCATAATAATATGAGAGAACGTAGAGAACATGGACTGAATTATTTACTTGAGATTACATAATACCTGTTAATGAAAACGACGAACTGACCAAGATATGAGAGAACGAGGCATACATGGACTGAATTATATACTCGAGATTACATAGTACCGGTTGAGGGAGGTCACCGTTTTTTTTTATCTTTCTCTCCTTTTTTCTCTTTCCCTGGCTTGTATCCATTCGGCCCCAGTCAGCCAACTGTTTTAAGACATTTATCCCCATCCAGGTGTCGATTTCATCCTGGCGAGCGATAGCGAGCCAGCATTGTATGGAGAAATCCGGCTTCGCCGGAGAAATTTTTCTATCGAAAAATAAAAAAAAATAGCTTGCTGTCAAAACAAAAATATATATACGCTGGCTCGCTTCCGCTCGCCAGGACAATATTGACACCTGGATGGGGGTAAACGTCTTAAAGCAGTAGGCTAAATGGGGCCGAATGGATAAAAGCCAAAGAGAGGGAGAGAAAGGGAAAACACGCGAAGTGCCCCCCTTAAGGGGATAACCCTCACTGTTGATGGGCCGAGGCCACTATAGTCTATTCACTGTAATTAGGCCAACATCATATATTAACCCCTAACCTCTTATAACTCAAAAAGGGCTAATGCAAATGGGCTGTAGATATCCACATCTATTCCATGGCTGACTCTTTATAAGAACATAAGAACATAAGAAAATGGGAGTCTGCAGAAAGCCGATTGGCCTAAGCAAGGCAGATCCCTGTCCCACACAACCCCAATTACAAAGCCCAATTATAGGCTCAACACTCTAATACCCTGAGGATCATCTTACCAAAACGGTTAGAGATTAACGCAGGATTACGGGGGTCTGCAGAGCGCTGATTGGCCCAACCCTGCTGATCCACCTTCAGACCCAACCCTTCTCGTCCATATGCTTATCCAATTTTATCTTAAAGCTCCCTATCGTTTTTAATCCCACTATAGCACTTGGTAGTCCATTCCACCCATCTACAACTCTGTTACCAAACCAATATTTGCCTATATCTTTTCTGAAACGAAATTTATCTAATTTGAAACCATTGGTACGAGTTCTTTCGCTATCACTGAGCTTTAGTACATTTGTCATGTCCCCTTTGTTAATCCCACTAACCCACTTGAACACCTCTATCATATCCCCTCTAACTCTGCGTCTCTCTAACGAATGTAAGCCTAATTTCTTCAACCTTTCTTTATACGGAAGATTTCTAATATTATGAATAATTTTTGTCATTCTACGTTGTACTCTCTCCAATGAATCTATGTCCATTCTGTAATAAGGACACCAAAATTGAACAGCATAATCCATATGGGGTCTCACTAATGACAAGTAAAGTTTTAAGATAACATCAGCAGTTCTGTTACTCACACTCCTTGAGATGAACCCGAGAATCCTGTTTGCCTTGTTTCGAACGCTTATACACTGTTGTCTAGGCTTCAAATCATTGCTAACAAACACACCTAGATCTTTATGTATGTATGTATATACTCAGGCCCAATTCCCACTTTTCCTTTTTTTTTTTTTAGGGAGGGGGGCGACTCAAGACAGAGCCCGAATAGGGACATCACAACAGAACTCTTTCTAATTATTAGAAATATTGGCTTGACTTCTCTAGTCGGTTTATTAGTTATAGAGGTTAATGGTTAAGGTTTTGGGCCAACCTCATTGCAAGGGACTTATTCCACGCAGTGTAATATCGTCTGGCGGTTTACATGTATCAAATAAATAATCGGACGGCAGGAGTTTACATCTTCACTCAAAGAGGTCCTTCCTAACCTTTCATAATAATCGGACGGCAGGAGTTTACATCTTCACTCAAAGAGGTCCTTCCTAACCTTTCATAATAATCGGACGGCAGGAGTTTACATCTTCACTCAAAGAGGTCCTTCCTAACCTTTCATAATAATCGGACGGCAGGAGTTTACATCTTCACTCAAAGAGGTCCTTCCTAACCTTTCATAACCTTACATAATTGTGTGGCGATGTAAAACTATAAACTCTATGAAACTATTGCAATGATCAAGACAAACTATTGATATATGCGTAATGATTTGCGTAATGTGAAAAGGAGATGATACTGCGTTCGTCTTGTTACTTGTAAAATATAGTCTGTTTCATTTCATCTGGCGGTAAATTGAATCCCTTAGTAGCTAATTTCTCGATACTTAATGGACAAATATGAAACTACTATGTCTCTGCATCACATTATGACCAAGTTTATATAATTTGCACCATATTTCACTACAAATGTTTCAAAATACCTGAGAAATCTTGATGGGAACTTTGCAATTTACTGTCAGTTGAAAAGAAACAGTGTGTGAGATGCTATGGGTGTATTGCAGAATATGAACACGTGGGTATTTCTATGGTGTGCAAACCCATCGTTCGAACAGAAATTTTGACGAGGAGATTGAATTATAGTGATAAGGGAAATGCGTTGATAAAATACTATATACTAATGTGGTGATGAAGATGACATTAGTTTACGGGCTAATAAATGTATATACTTGTCATGTTAAGGGAGGGTCACATGCTTTTTTTCTCGTTCTATCCTTTTCTCTCTTTCTATGGCTTGTATCCATTTAGCCCCATTCAGCCAACTATTTTAAGAAGTTTATCCCCATCCAGGTGTCGATTTCTTCCTGGCGAGCGGTAGCGAGCCAGCATTGTATGGAAAAATCCGGCTTTGCCGGAGAAAATTTTCTATCGAAAAAATCAAATTTAGCTTGCTGTCAAAACAAAAATATATATATGCTGGTTCGCTACCGCTCGCCAGGAAAATATTGACACTTGGATGGGGGGTAAACGTCTTAAAGCAGTAGGCTGAATGGGGCCGAATGGATACAAGCCAGAAAAAAAGAGAACAAAGCAGGTGATCCCCCTTATAGAACTAGCAGAAACACTGGCAGTAGGTGAATAGGTATATATTTGTCAAGCATATCGAAATGAAATACTTAAGGGGGGTCACCGGCTTTTTTTTTATCTTTCACTCCTTTCCTCTCTTTCCCTGACTTGTATCCATTCGGCCCCATTCAGCCAACTGTTTTAAGACGTTTATCCCCATCCAGGTGTCGAGTTTTTCTTGGCGAGCGATAGCGAGCCAGCATTGTATAGAGATATCCGGCTTCGCCGGAGAAATTTTTCTATCGAAAAATGTACAAATGTAGCTTGCTGTCAAAAAAAAAAATATATATGCTGGCTCGGTACCGCTCGCCAGGAAAATATTGACACCTGGATGGGGGTGAACGTCTTGAAACAGTAGGCTGCATGGGGGAGAATGGATACAAGCCAAAGCGAGAGGTAGAAAAAGAGCAAAACAACAAGGTGAGCTCCCTTACAGACAGTCAAAACCTTGTATAATTAATCTTGTACAGTGCATGGCTACCGATTTCTCTGTATCGTGTATGAATAGAGAAACATATGTCTGTTGTGGAATTGAGATATTTCTTGATTCTTGGGAAGGGATATTTGTTTTGTGCAGCAAATTAGAAATGATGGGTATACAAAATGGATTATGAAATATGTACTTTTTTGAATGGCACCAGTTTTCTCTCTCTTTTGTCTTGTTATTTTGTTTAACAGTGAACAATATGTGTTCTCTAATATGTGTTCTCAATATTTAGATATTGTGATGTTATCCTCAGTTCACAGTACTTGAACAGGGAATTAAATTACATGCTGTCGAACATACAGTTAGGATAAATTTCTAGACTAATAGTGAAAGATACAGTTTTTAATGCACTCCAATTTTTCTCGACTCGTTATGATGCAGTGACAAAATAAGCATCGCTTTCAAACAGGAAACTAAAATAGGTTGGTGATAAATAAATTGAGTTGAATAAGTGTGTCGAGTGATACACATTCATTTTATCGTGCATTATTATTATTGATCATGGCTATAGTCTATTATTGATCATGGGTATAGTCTATTATTGATCATGGCTATAGTCTATTATTGATCATGGCTATAGTCTATTATTGATCATGGCTATAGTCTATTATTGATCATGGCTATAGTCTATTATTGATCATGGCTATAGTCTATTATTGATCATGGCTATAGTCTATTATTGATCATGGCTATAGTCTATTATTGATCATGGCTATAGTCTATTATTGATCATGGCTATAGTCTATTATTGATCATGGCTATAGTCTATTATTGATCATGGCTATAGTCTATTATTGATCATGGCTTTAGTCTATTATTGATCATGGCTATAGTCTATTATTGATCATGGCTATAGTCTATTATTGATCATGGCTATAGTCTATTATTGATTATGGCTATAGTCTATTATTGATCATGGCTATAGTCTATTATTGATCATGGCTATAGTCTATTATTGATCATGGCTATAGTCTATTATTGATCATGGCTATAGTCTATTATTGATCATGGTTATAGTCTATTATTGATCATGGCTATAGTCTATTATTGATCATGGCTATAGTCTATTATTGATCATGGTTATAGTCTATTATTGATCATGGCTATAGTCTGTTATTGATCATGGCTATAGTCTATTATTGATCATGGCTATAGTCTATTATT
The DNA here is from genome assembly GCA_037953745.1 of Lithodes maja. Classification (NCBI taxonomy): domain Eukaryota; kingdom Metazoa; phylum Arthropoda; class Malacostraca; order Decapoda; family Lithodidae; genus Lithodes; species Lithodes maja. Next base: position 14,665 of record JBAKBP010021891.1, on the reverse strand, counting down.
GATCATGGTTATAGTCTATTATTGATCATGGCTATAGTCTATTATTGATCATGGCTATAGTCTATTATTGATCATGGCTATAGTCTATTATTGATCATGGCTATAGTCTATTATTGATCATGGCTATAGTCTATTCGCTGTAAGTAGGCGAGAAATCATGACCTCTATCCTCTGTAACTAAAAAAGAGCTAGAGCACATTGGCTGTAAATTACCACATCTATTCATTGACCGACTCTTCCCAAATGGTAGAAATGTTAGCTCCATTACTCTAGTCGTTTTTGAGTTACAGAGGTTAGAGGTCATGATTTATCGCCTACTTACAGCGAATAGACTATAGTAACAGGAGCTCGTGTACAATCGGCCTAATAAGTCATGGCTCGGCACCAAGTATGTTCTGATCAATAATTGGTATCAGCAATATTTACACATGATTTCTTCTTTTTGAGTGAGATATACAAACAGGTTCGTACACTTATTCACCCTATTCAACCTCTGACGGACATTAATACAGCACAGAGCAAGCCAAAAGTAATGACAGCTGGGACATGACTTATTAGCGCGATCGTAGGTACAAAGCAAAAAACCTAGAAGTCCCGCAGTGAAAACTCTTGATGCAAGGAAGTCTACAGTATGTGTGCGGTAAAGACATAAGTCAACATTATGTATTGCAAACAATAAACTGAGTGAACACAAAGACAAACATATTGACCATTAAGGGGGGTCACCGGCTATTTTATCTTTCTCTCCTGTTCTCTCTTTCCCTGGCTTGTATCCATTCGGCCCCATTCAGCCAACTGTTTTAAGACGTTTATCCCCATCCAGGTGTCGATTTCTTCCTGGCTAGCGATAGCGAGCCAGCATTGCATGGAGAAATCCGGCTTCGCCGGAGAAATTTTTCTATCGAAAAATTTACAAATTTAGCTTGCTGTCAAAACAAAAAATATATATATGCTGGCTCGCTACCGCTCGCCAGGAAAATATTGACACCTGGATGGGGGTAAACGTCTTAAAACAGTAGGCTGAATGGGGCAGAATGGATACAAGACAAAGAGAGAGGGAGAGAAAGAGAAAAAAGCGAGGTGGGGTCCCCTAAAGAATGGTGTCATCATTTCTCGTACAACCGAAAAGCTTAGAGTGTTTTATTTTACATCGTGATGTTGTTAAGAGTCTAGGAATAAACCTGGTAGCTTAGCTGCTGAGAATCCTGATAATATTTGTACTGTGTGACTTATGGACAACCCGAGGCATCGTTAATAAAAACCCACTGCATAAAAACGACCCTATAGAAGGCCAATGCATCAAAGACTTAATAAGCTGGTATCACACGAGCGCTTTTTCCCTCAACATTTATCCTCAACACTGGTCTGCAGCTTAAGAGGTCAACATCTATAATATTTCGGTCACCTAAATTCATCCACCATCAGTTTAGTGTCTGATAAAAGTGCAAAATATTCCATAAATGTTGCCAGATTTTTGTTTTTTGTATATTTTTATTATTGAATGTTGACTATAAAAACTCTCGTGTGATACCGGTTTTACATAGGTGTGATACAAAATAGATATACCATTATTATACCTGTATATACAACCTATAAAGGAAAATATATATATACCATTATTATACCTGTATATACAACCTATAAAGGAAAATATTGAGAGATGATAATGCAAAGGTTTGATATGGTAGGCAAGACTTTTACCCTCATTGCAAAGAACACAATACACGCATTATGATGTACAAAAGGTGATCCAGTGAAATACAATGGAATATAAACAAAGAAGGACAAATATATATGAAACTAATTGAAACTGTAATGGAAAGAATGAAGCTGTGATACGAAAATTACAAAATAACCACAGGTTATTTACTAGACGATTTTATTAAGCAAACGAGGAATCTGCTTGAGTCAAAAGGTTAATGGAGTTGGATTTTACCCCTTTGATTGTTAAAGGTATTTCCCAAGCTGTTTACAAACGTCTAATAATAGCCAGAAGAAACTGCTAAAAGGCGTCATGATCCTCATAGGGTTAATAGGAATGACAATGCTATGGCAAGATTATGGCGAGAAACCTTTTCAGTGTGTGAAGACGCATATCTTCAGCTTAATTTCTTTTTTATTAGATTATATTGAGGTTTGAAAAGTTCTGCAAGATTTAAAGGATTAATTATGATCGACTGTACTCCTATAATTCCTAGATGTCTTTCTGTAAGCTGAATGCAATCGTCTGATGGTAACCAGAATAAATAGAAACATTGGGTCGTTGTACGGTCGTGCTTATAAGTCATGTCCCAGCTGTCATTACGTTTGGCTTGCTCTCTGCTGTATTAATGTCTGTCAGATGTTGAATAGGGTGGGTAAGTTTTTTTTTTTTTTTTTTTTTTTTAAAGAGACAATGAACGGAGGAAGGAAAAACACAGATAAAACAAAAAGGTCCATGTGCCTAAAGGCATCCTCCATTCATAAAATGTTTGTAACAACTGGATTTAAACATTTGTAGATTGTAAGTTTGTGGAAAGCAATTCGAGGGAAGTGAATTCCAAAGAGTAGTAGCTCTGGGGATAAATTAATTCTGATATGCAGAAGTTCTGCATTGTGGAGGAGAAAGTGTAAATTCATGCTCTCAGCTACCCTAGTTCTACGGGGAAAGATGTGGAGAGGCGGCACAATTGAAGCAAGTTCCTCGGAACAATTGCTGTGAAAATATCTGTAGAATAATGCAAGGGATGCAACGTTTCTTCGTATGGATAATGTAGGAAGGTCCTGTGTGATTGCAGGGTTATTGATTAATCTAATAGCTTTATTTTGAATTTTGTCCAACTGCCTCAATGCAACCACTCCACTTCCACCCCGCAGAGGTGAACAGTAATCCATCTGAGAACGCACATGACTTTTATATATTACGGCCAACTGCTCGTCAGTGAAGAATTCTCGAACTCTGTACAGGAGTCCCAGTTTTTTAGAGGCATTCTTAGCAATGCTTCTAACATAATGTGTCCAGCTCAAGTTAGTAGTTAATGTTACACCGAGAATGTCAATACTAGGGGAAGTGGGAATATTTACATCATTAAAAAATATAAGGGAGTCAGTGAGATTCTGTCGGTTAGAAAATTAGAAAAAAGAAAGTGTAGGAACATGTTTGTATATTTCACTAGATATGAAGACATGAAGCTTAGATATTGTAAAATATAACACACGTCGCTGGTACTCAAAGGGTTAAACCATCACGTGTAACATATGGAATTGATAAAAAGAAAACACGTAGCTGACTGTATAAATATGCATCCTATACTAACCCAAAACATATTGATTTCGCCAGATTTATCGAGCTTTAATACGGTGAGGCTGATGGACTGTTGAGGTTAAGGGGAGATGGGTCGTTTTTCTGGTCCACTTTCTCCCTCGTGTTAAGCCTCATTTGTTTTGAGATTATAAGACGTTCGGCCCATTATTTTTTCGATTTTAAGACCTTTCGCCCCATTTCGTTGTCAATTCTAAGACCTATCGTGCCATTTACTGTAGGTGCCGATTATTTCCTGGCGAGCGAAAGCGAGCCTAAAATTTTATGAGGAACCGGCCTTCGGCCGGGAAATTTTCTACCGAAAAATGTACAAATTTATCTTGAAGGGGGTCTAGGGGGTATTTTCTAAGCTTGATGGAGGTCTAGCGAGAAAACTAAGAAATAAAGGAATAAATGAATTAATAGACCAAAAAGAAAAAAGAAAAACGGTCCGTCTCCCCCAATGTCCAATACTGTATTCTCCCTATCGATTATAGTTTGCTACCATCTGCTATGAATATCTTTAAATAAGTGTATAAATATGAATGGATAATAAGGATAGGTATGGATATATAAGTATTATTGGATTATAAATATGCATAGCAAGTCGAAAAGCATGATATAAGAACCTTTATTTGTATGTATGTATGTATACAGGTATACCCTGGCACCTTCCCCATTTATTTATTTTTTTTGGGGGGGGGGGGGGGGGGGGTAGAGACGGAGCTTTTTTTTTTTTTTTTTTTAGTATACGTGTAAGCATGTATATGGATGCAAATATGTGGATTAATAAAGATATATGTATAAAATGGATATGTGCATATTCGAAAAAAGCTACATATAAAACATCTTACAACTTCTCATACCTAATCATTATTGGGAAAGAAAAAGTTGGGTTAAGTAAAAAATCCAATTACTCTTCTTTTAAGGGGTAGTACTCGCTTTTTCTGGACCACCTTCTCCCTCGTGCTTAGCATATTAGTTTTGAAGTTTTAAGACCTTCGTTCCGTTAGTTCAGCGATTTTGAGACATTTCGCCTCAATTTTGTGTCAATATTAAGAACTTTCGTGCCTTATAGGTGTCGATTTTTTTCTGGCGAGCGATAGCGAGGCTCTAATTTTAGAAGGAACCGGCCTTCGGCCGGAACATTTTTCTACCGAAAAATGTAAAACATTATTTTAAAAAGGGGGGGGGGGGGTGTAGGGGGTGTTTTTCTAAGCTTGATGGAGGTCTAGCGAGGGAACTAACAAATAAAATAATATATATATATATATATATATATATATATATATATATATATATATATATATATAGTATAGACCAAAAACCATGCACTACCCCCTTAAGCGAACCCCTAAATATATCAGCTTTTGTTCTAAGGTATCCAAGTTTATAAGAGAAGGTAATAGCGTTCCCCTTAATCGCCTCAGACCTTGTGAAACTTTCTGCTGAAGTTATAATAGAAACAGTCACACCAAAGGGAGAAACCATTATAAAATCAAGTTTATGTAAGATATTTAGAATAAAATGTCGTGCTATGTATAAATGCTTATTTCATTTGTCTTTCTATGCTAGGTTAAGTTATTCTTAAGGGGGGTCACCTGTTTTTCTTCTCTCCCTTTCTCTCTTGCTCTGGCTTGTATCCATTCGGCCTACTGTTTTAAGACGTTTATCCCCATCCAGGTGACGAGTTTTTCCTGGCGAGCGGTAGCGAGCCAACATATATTGTTTAAATGTTTTTGACAGCAGGTTAATTTTGTAAATATTTCGATAGAAAATTTCTCCGGCAAAGTCGGATTTCTCCATATAATGCTAGCTTGCCAGGAAAAACTCGACACCTGGATGGGGATAAACGTCTTAAAACAGTTGGCTGAATGGGGCCGAATGGATACAACCCAGAGAGAGAGTGAGAAAGAGAAAGAAACGAGGTGGGCCCCCTTAAGCCATTCAGTACCGGTGAGATTCTCTTCAATATAATCTGGCAACTGTTAGACGATTTCATTCAGCTTAGGAAGGAAATCTACCAATTAAAGTACTACAGACTGTCTCAATTAATCCCTTGAGCTACCACACATCCTTTCTAAGCTTCATAAAATTGTGTAGATGTAGCTGAAATCACATATAAAATACGTCGTCGGCAGTGTCAGGGTTAAATATTACGCAGAATAAAAACAGATCATAAGTACAGATTAATCTTGTTTCACTTAAGGGAGCCCACCTCGATTTGTTTTCTCTTTCTCTCCCTCTCTCTTTGGCTTGTATCCATTCGTCCCCATTCAGCCTACTGCTTTAAGACGTTTACCCCCATCCAGGTGTCAATATTTTCCTGGCGAGCGGTAGCGAGCCAGCATATATATATATATATATATATATATATATATATATATATATATATTTTTTTGACAGCAAGCTAAATTTGTACATTTTTCGATAGAAAAATGTCTCGGCGAAGCCGGATTTCTCCATACAATGCTGGCTCGCTATCGCTCGCCAGGAAGAAATGGACACCTGGATGGGGATAAACGTCTTAAAACAGTTGGCTAAATGGGGCCGAATGGATACAAGCCAGAGAAAGAGAGAAAAGGAGAGAAAGACAAAAAAAGCCGGTGACCCCCATAAATATAGGGTGAGCTGCACAGTCATGAACAAAAGTTGTGTGTATTTGTACAATCCCATGTGTTCTATACTGCATAATAAATTATAAAGTGTATCTATCTATTTTATCTACTTACCTAATAGTTGTACAAGGAAGAGCAGTGGATGTTGGTGTACCGCTGATAAGGGAGGGAAACGAGTGGAAGCTGCTACCTGTACTGCTGTTTGCTGATGATACAGTTTGATGAGCGATAGTGAATGGGAGTTGCAGGGTCTGGTAAATATGTTTGGAACAATGTGTGAAAAACGGAATCTGAAGGTAAATGCAGGGCAGAGCAAGGTTATGGTCTTTGAAAGGGGTGCAGCCACAGAGTGTGAGGTGAGGTTGAACGGTCAGACTATGGAGAATGTCAGTTCATTTAAGTATTTGGGGGAGTGTGTTGAGTAAAGATGGGAGTATGGATGAAGAAGTGCGGGAGAGGGTGCAACAGGGGAAGAGGGTTGTAGGAACGCTGAAAGCAGTAACAAGAATAGGGTGGTTAGCATGGAAGTAAAGAAGTCCTTGCATGATAGTGTGGTAATCCCGACATTGACTTACGGGAGTGAAGCATGGACGTTGGCGGAGAGACTCAGACCAAGAGTGAGAGGGGTGGAAATGAGTTACTTGAGAAGTGTATGCGGAGTTACATGGATGGATAGACAGACGAATGAGGAAGTACGAGAGAGGTGGGTGGGATGTAGATATGCTGGAAATTTCTTTTTTCTTTTTTAGCTTACTCCCTAGACTAGAAAAACGCCGCTCCAGACCCTCTTCAAACTAACAAAACATCCCCCAGACCCCCTTCAAACTAAATATGTAATTTTTTTGGTAGAAAAATGTCCCAGCCGATAGCCGGTTTCTTCATGAACTGTATAAAATCGTCCCATGATTGCCAGAATGGCTTTTGTTCTCTTTCTATCCCTCTCTCTTTGGCTTTTATCCATTCGGCCCCATTCAGCCTACTGTTTTAAGACGTTTACCCCCATCCAGGTGTCAATATTTTCCTGGCGAGCGGTAGCGAGCCAGCATATATACATTTTTGTTTCGACAGCAAGCTAATTTTGTAAATTTTTCGATAGAAAAATGTCTCCGGGGAAGCTGGATTTCTCCATACAATGTTGGCTCGCTATCACTCGCCAGGAAGAAATCGACATCTGGATGGGGATAAATGTCTTAAAACAGTTGGCTGAATGGGGCCGAATGGATACAAGCCAGGGAAAGAGAGAAAGGGAGAGAAAGATAAAAAAAAAAAAACAGCGACCCCCCTTAAGTATGGTGATATATGTTCACTCCTTATTCAGGGTATTAGTAGGCAATTCTATACAAATTAGAAAAGATTAGTTGACTAAGAACAAAGGTACTATTATCCCAGTTAACCCTTTGGTTCCCTCAAGTCCTTCCTAAGCTGCGGAAGAGCGTCTAATAATAACCAGAGTCCAACGGAAGAATGTGTCACGGTATACGGTAAGGCTAATAATATGTATATGTATATAAGCTGTATGTATTTATGTAACTGTATTTTATGTACGAGTTGAGATGTTGATCATTCATTTACTAATAATAATGATAATAATAATATGCTGGTATTTTATTTGTTCGAGCGCCAATAATTCTTCAGGTGGATTCACGAGCGCTCACATGTTCGTATAAACAGTAGATGAATCATACCGGATATCCATTAGTGCAACCAATGCTTTTAGGACATTGAATCTAAAAATGTTGTAATAATTATTCATACATAATGTTGTACAGTAATATGCATAGTTCTGTTTTACACCAGGCTCTATTAGCATATATTGGCTTTTGGCACCGTGTTAAGTCGGGTCACCGGCTTTTTTATCTTTCTGTCCTTTTCTCTCTTTCCCTGGCTTGTATCCATTCGGCCCCATTCAGCCAACTGTTTTAATTAGTTTATCCCCATGCAGGTGTCGATTTCTTCCTGGCGAGCGATAGCGAGCCAGCATTGTGTGAAGAAATCCGGCTTCGCTGGAGAAATTTGTCTATCGAAAAATGTACAAATTTAGCTTGCTGTCAAAACAAAAAATATATATGCTGGCTCGCTACCGCTCGCCAGGAAAATATTGACACCTGGATGGGGGTAAACGTCTTAAGCCCCGTCTACACGATCGAGCAGTGTCCGGTGGGCTGTGCCCCTTCACCGGGCACAGTCTGTTAAACACGCTTGCGATGTTGTCCACACGGCAGCCGGGCAGTGATTGGTCAGTCAAAGTCTGCCAGTGGTCAGAGTAGGAGCTCGGCAGGGCTGGGTGAGTGGGTCCGGTATGATCACCATGGTCCCCAACAACAATAATCACATAACAGTTATATAACCTATATATTCAAGCAGATGCCAATAGGAGGGAGTGTATATCGGCAGAAGCTCGACTGGAGGCAACACCTCATGTGTGTTTCAAATGGATGCAGCTACACTTATTTGCAGTATACTAAAAGATTATCCAAGCATAGTTTGTCTCGCATTATTCCTGAAACTTGTCAAGCAATATACGAAGTACTCAATCAAGGGTGCTTGCAGGTGAGATTTATAGTGAGACGATCCAACCTAAGTTTACATAAAATTAATTAAATAATGCAATTGCGGATGGTATATTTGAAATTGTCTCGTCGTTGCAATTCCAACGGTATATACATATTTTAATTTTGACCAATGTTTAGGCTCAATAGGCATATTTTAAAGTTAAAAAACTCCGTAGACAAGTTATTTATTTATGGATGTTGTTCAAATTTATACCACAAGTACACTTTGACACGCTGAATCGAATGGCGCAAACATAATTGAAATCGGACTATTAGTTTAGGATTTCGATTTTGACTTGGCCTTCCTGGAGGGCCCAGGGGACCGTTTTTGTTTACTTTAAACGTCCTCTGTAGCCCAAACTATAAGTCCTACAGACTTCTACCTGGTGCCATTCGATTTCTCTCGACGAGTATACAGCTTCTATACATGGTCGTAGATTGCAATTTCGACCAGCCATTCGCCCAGAATCAAAAATTGTTTTTTCCAAAATCCCTGTGTTTAATTAAAGCCCAGGCAAATTTTTGCACTTGGTGGGCGACTTTCGAATTTCGAGTTTTCATGGGTATAAATGGATTCGTCTCGTCATTAGGATTCCAACGGTATATGATTTGTTTAATTTTGACACATTTTTAGGCCCAATAGGCCTATTTTAAAGTTTAAAACTCCATAGACGAGTTATCTATTGATGGATTTTGTTTAATTTTTTATCATTAGTTCACTTTGACACGCTGAATCGAATGGCGCAAACAGAATTAAAATCAGACTATTAGTTTAGGATTTCGATTTTGACTTGGCCTTCCTGGAGGGCCCCAGGGGACCGTTTTTTGGACTTTAAAAGTCCTCTGTAGCCCAAACTATAAGTCCTAGGGAATTCTACTTGGTGCCATTCGATTTTTCTTGACGAGCTGCTTCTATAGATGCTCGTAGATTGAAATTTCGACCAGCCATTCGGCCAGAATCAAAAATATTTTTGTCCAAAATCCCAGGAAAATGTTTGCACTTGGCGGGCGACTTTCGAATTTCGAGTTTTCATGGGTATATATGGATTTGTCTCGTCATTAGGATTCCAACGGTATATGAATTTTTTAATTTTGACCAATTTTTAGGCCCAATAGGCCTATTTTAAAGTTTAAAAACCACTGTCCCCTACATGGTGGCTGTCTAATTCAGAGAAGAAGCTGTTGGAGTTGGTTTGTTGTGTGTGTTATTAGTTAGAGAAGGATATATAATTAAAGCTCTTTCCTGTGTCTTCCTTCCACCCAAATTACTCACTTGTTATAATGGAGCAGTCACGTAAGTAATAATATGGCATGTTCAAATAGTATAGTTAGCCATACAATATTGCAGGTGGGCTAGTTTTCTTTCAAAAATGAATGAGTAACTATTATATTTTATTAGAAAACGAGGTCTGTTGTTATCTACAGTTTGTATGGATATTGTTCAAATTTATACCACAAATACTCTTTGACACGCTGAATCGAATGGCGCAAACAGAATTTAAATCGGATCATTAGTTTAGGATTTATAATTTGACTCGGCCTCCCAGAACGGCCCAAATGACCAGTTTTTGGACTTTAACAGTCCTCTGTAGCCCAAACTATAAGTCCAAGGGAATTCTACCGGGTGCCATTCGATTTCTCTCGACCGACAGTTTCCATACATGGTAGTAGATTTTATTTTCGACCTGCCATTCTCCCATAATCGAAACAAATAATTCAAAAATGCCTGGGTTTAATTAAGCCCAGGCAAATCGATGATTTTGGTCTGATTTTGACAATTCAATATTATGGTATGGAATCGTCTCGTCGTTGCGATTCCAACGTTTTTTTTTTTTTAAGATAAATATATTTCATCATACTTATAGGAATAATCTTAATAAAATATTCATAATATTGCTAATAATAACTTATCAATATAAATGGGGACGCTCCCCATACTTTATTCTGAAGGTAACATTAAAGTCATACCATCAGTGACATTTAATAAGTGATTGCACAAATTACATCCTGTATACCTTCCACCAAATTGTCCTGATTGATACCCGTATAATAGAAGGATGACATATATACATATTTATTAACCCCTTCTGTACCGGCGAAGTATTTTTGTATTTGTTTTGAACTACATTTAGACGATTGCATTAAGATAAAAAGGATATATGATAGCTAAAGGGATTAATTGAGATCGTCTGTAGCCTTTTAATGGGTAGACGTCCTTCCTAAGCCGTGTAAAGACTTATTATAATTGCCAGAATATAATAAAATGGATGTTACCGGTATTGAATAGGTTAAAGATCAAGCTACACATTTATTTCCCTCCTTCCACGGGCCCCTTTATCCCCATTCCCCCGGCAAACTGCCGGGCAGTTCGATTTGGCCTTCCTGGAGGGCCCAAATGACCAAATGACCGCCGGCGAACTGCCGGACAGTGCCTGGTGATTTCGCTCAACTGCGTGCACGGGCATATCCCTGGTTTGCCCACTGAATTTTCCCCATATCGAACATTTCCCTTGTGCCCGACGGGCAGTGCTCGATCGTGTGGACGGGGCTTTAAAACAGTAGGCTGAATGGGGCCGAATGTATACAAGCCAAAGAGAGAGGGAGAGAAAGAGAAAAAAAAGCGAGGTGGGCTCCCTTAAGCAAATTGAATTAACACCTATTCAAAAATATATTCAAAAATATACCGCTACATTATTAATATTATTACTGTCAATATTCCTATTAATATTACATTCATTATCATTGTAATAGTGGTCTATTGTAATAAATTGCATCATTTTACTGGCTATATAATAATTATGAACATAATTAAAATTACTGTTAGTATGCTATGGCATTATTCGCCAAATTTTCAGAATAGGTTATGTTGTTTCTCATACTACAGTCAAATTCAATAGTTTAAGGGGAGATGGGCTGGATTTTCAGGCCCGGCCATGTTTAGCATATTAGATTTGAGATTTTAAGAAGTTCGGCCCATTAGTTTGGCGATTTTATGACCTTACGCCCCATTTCTTTGTCAATTTTAAAACTTTTTGTGCATTTAGGTGTAGACTTTTTCCTGGCAAGCTATGATAGCGAGCCTGACATTTTAGGAGGAACCGGGCTGGGACATTTATCTTGACAGGAGGCCAAGGGTGTGATATTTTAAGCTTGCTGGAGGTCAAGGGAGGAAACTAAAAAAATATTGTAAAGAGATACATAAATGAGCAAATAAATACGCCCATTCCCCCTTAATAACGGAAATAATACTCTTAAACTATGTACTTTTAAGTTGCTGTTATTTTTCCTTGTCAATCCTCATATATTTTTACCACTGTTAGTATTATTTACTGTATATCGTAAAAATTAAGAATTGATATCCAGTTTTCTAGATTTCACATAAATGACCATCTAGGTTTTTGGCGTTCTATTGAATTTAGTGGTATGATAATTTACTTAAGCATGTATTATTACCAAAATTATATATTTATTCTATTATTATTTTTTCCCCTAATATGTTATATTGAGATAAATTTGTTGATATCTTCGGGAAAAAATGTCCCGGCCAAAATTGCAGGCTTACTTTCACTCGCCAGGATGCATTAAGCACCTAAATGGCACGAAAGGTCTTAAAATTGCCGAACTAAGTGGGGCAAACATCTAAAAATCTCTAAATTAATGGGGCTAAAAATGAGGAAGAAGGGGGTCCAGAGCAAACGCCCCTTAAAAACAATGTGTTGCTGTTGTTATTTGAGTCGCTACTAATGATACATAAAGATACATAGTGTTACGTGTTCGAATGCTTCTAGTCTTTGTCTCCAATGCTGTATAAGTCATTTCTCACTAAGTAGTCGGCATAATTTTTAGCATAACTTAATATATAAAGTATTTTGTGGATAATACACTTTTTTAGTAAACAAATATTGTATAATTTCTCCCCAGTACAATCACAGAGGATTAATTTGTATATATATATATATATATATATATATATATATATATATATATATATATATATATATATATATATATGATTTACGTGTTTTAAGTACGGGTATTTTTTTTCACGATGTTTATGATAGTATATGAGTTTGGGAAGCTAACCAAAAATGTATAGAATTACTGGTTTTAGTAGGTAATCACGTCGACCAATTAACTATTTTGATTGTCATATTTTCTAAAGAAGCAAACTAGATTCTGGTCAGGATTAAAACACTGATTATGTGCGCCCTTTCATTACAAACTAAGAGTTCCTTTTTACAGTGTAGGTAGTAGGGAGAGAAGCAAGACATGAAAGCCCTCAGCGGCATCCTCGGCATGAGTTTCCATTTTGGAGGCCTCGGAGAAAATAACATAATTACAGCTACCCGCATCTGCAGTAGATATCACCCATACTTAACCTTTTCCGTACTGGTAACGCCTTTTCTATTTAATATTAACTACATTTATACGGTTTTATGAAGCTTATGAAGGATATATGATAGCTAAAATTATTAATCGAGATATTCTGTTGCCTTACAATTGCTAGATATTCTTTCTAATCTGAATAATCATATAATGAAAAGGTTGTCACGATACTGAATTGTTTAACGTGCAGCCTTAGTCACCTCCCGGAAAAGAAGACCGACGTGGGTATGGTGAGGGTGGTGAGGGTTATAAGAATATAAGAAAACAGGAGTCTGCAGAGTGCCGCCTGGCGCACACAAGGCAGATCCCCCTCAAGATCCCATCCAACCCATGCACACATGAAGAAATACACACATATAAACACACAATTACATATACATACACACACACACACACACGCATACATTACACACATACAAATAAAAATCACATACACAAGAACACAAGAAAATGGGAGTCCGCAGAAAGCCGATTGGTCCACACAAGGCAAATCCTTCCCACACCCAACCCCAATCACATGGCCGAACCACATATATCAGGGAAGGATGTGATTCAGGCAGCGTGAAGAGGGATGTGTGGGTCGCTGGCATTAACACTATTTGGTCTATTGCTATGGGCTATTATGATATTTTGCTTAATTGTTATTAAGGATTTTGCTTGCGCTTGTCATTTTCAAGCAATGTGGTTTGGACCCTAGGCTAACAGAAACACCTTCCCAGACTTCCTTCAAACTAACTATATGCCTACCCAGACCGCTTCAAGCTAAATTTATATATTTATTTTATAGAAAAGTGTCCGGGCCGAAGGCCGATTTCTTCCAAGTTACAGGCACGCTATCGGTAACCCAGACAAAAAATGAACACCTGAAAGGGGTGAAGCGTCTTTTCATCTTTAAACTAATATGGTGAAGCCTCTTATAATCACCAAACTAATGCAGCGAAACTTGGGAGTTTCAATAAGATCCCCCTCGGACCAAATAGGGGTATGCGGAGCTTCTCTGGGGCCTGGAAATCATGTTTTAATTTAAGAATCGTAAAAGGTTACACAACCGCATTAGTTCGGGGAGTAGTCCTATGTGTGGGGCTTAATGACAGGATCAACATCAGGAGAATGTTGATGTTTGGAACGGTCTATAGTACCACTCGTCCCACAAAACGATCCACTACTCGCATACAGTATACTGTATATACAATCGCCTGCATATAATAAGTGATATAAAATCTTATGGAACAAATGTGTAACGCTGATGTAATATTTTGAAACAGCCCCTTAAGCTACATAAACCCATCACCAATCAGTGTTTTTCCTCAATCGATGTTCACCGTCTAAAGTTTATCATAAAGTAGTGTACCACTAACGTCTGAAGGTGATAAAACCTAATAAATAATTGCCGGTACAGTGTACCTATGTGGCAATAGGTTAGTCATAGCATCATATATTCAATGACAACAAACTCATAATAAAAGATATTCTTGAACCACAATAGAATGTGATAACACATAGTTATACCTGGCTGTATTACCTGACAAAGCAACTCATTATGGGAACTCATGATGGTCAATTTTCTACTCTAGGTTTATGAGCACGTACGATAATCTCATTAATTTGTCACAATCATATCCAAATCGTTCTGTAATATATCTACGGTTCTTGCTATCCAATATCTCACCTGTATAGTCCAGCAGTAAACGAAGATAAATGTGTTTATCATAGTCACTATTAAAGGATTCGTTTTCGTTTGTAAAAAATATACCGTAGAAAACGATCATATTGGCTATTTGTAACGGAAACTATGCCAAATTTCGAAAACTTCCCTTAGTAAATCATAT